>VZZY01024916.1:482420-568165 GCA_013400335.1 Eurystomus gularis | reverse complement strand
GGGGGGGGGGGGCAGTGAGAAGCTGACAGCTCTCACTGCTTAAAAGGCAGCTGTTCCTTCTCAGGTACTATTATTAATAAACCCTAAGGTAATGTTTGCTCTGAAATATGTCTAATTGAAATAATTTACCCTAACCCTTAGAGAACTATGAAACTGTTTTCATCATGTTCACACACAGCAAAATAATTATGAGATGCCATATGGAAAAGACATCATGTGGTATATGTATTTCTGAATGTATACTTTTTGAAATGGTTCCCACAGATAAATCATATAGCTAATTTACAAAGAGGAGGTGGGTAGTAGTCCATAAGTATGCAGTTTAAGTTTAAAATGGTTTCAGGCTGGGTAAATTTACAGTGGTGATGACATGCAGTAATTGCACTGATCACAGCATGTATATCACTGAAGATGTCGATAGCACCATTAAATTGCACTGCACAAAATGGAGCAGGGAAATTCTGCTGGTGACTCTCTTCTATTGCAATGTGCCACCCCTCAAAGCCTCTGCAGGTCCTGCATGTTCCTGAGCTCATTTTGCACCTGAAGCATAACCAATTGAAGCACTGGAGGTGCTCTCCCATCATCAGGGAGTCCTTGAGTTGTTTCTGGTTTGCACCTGGAAAGCTCTGAGCTGACACCTAAGCAAAGGGAATACCCTCTTCCCATAAGTTTTATTTTGAGCAAAGCCCACAAGAGAAAAATTATGTTGCTGTTCCCCACTGTCCATTTCTTGAATGCCCAAAAGGTTTTATTCCTAACCTCATCCGTAGTCACCGGTGTTATCATGTAGATATATGATACATCACTAAATTTGTATGTATATAGGTTTTGTACATACAGTAACAGGAGGATTCTTCAGGGCACTTCTTGGTCTTTTTCCAGGAGTAATTGTGGTAGATGATGAGACATCTGAGGTTCTCTTCCTGATAGTCAAGAAGTTTTGAAGGTGCTTTTTGAATAAGGATCCCTTATCAACATTTCTACAAAGCTGGCTGGAGATCAGGCTTTCTTGTCAGACTTCTGGTAGTTCTAGTTTCCAGATGGATGGAAGAAAAATATGAGAATAGCTTACTGCACCCTTTCTGTTTCATGTCCAATTTGAAACCAGCAAGTGAAGGAGATACAAAGAAATCTCATTCTGTCCAGTCCATTCCTTTTATTTCTAAGGACTCTTCAAACCAAGGGTTAGCTCTGATTTGAGCAGTTCAGGTTAGCTTCTATTTTGTCTTAACTAGCTCACCAGTCACTTCTGCAATCATTTCTGTGAAGACTGGTGAAATATTTGAAAGATCTGGGATATAAAAAATAATTAGGCCCCAGCCCTCTGTTTTGCAAGAACTATAGACGTGCACTGCAGCTGCATTCTTTATCTCCCTGTAATGACATCATTACCCTGCATTACCAGTCTAGGTAGTGTGTTTGTCAACGGCCAGTAACGGATGAGCACAAGGGAAATATTTACCAAACTTCTGGGCTGTATTATTACCCCAGTAATGTCATTTCAGGAAGATGACACTGTATTTCTGAGTTTCACGCTGCAGAAACCAAAAAAGCTTTGACATTTCTGTGCATGTAATACCTGTCCTCAAATAACCACCTTTTAGAACCAGTAATTACAGTAATTCTGTTTTTAAAGGAAAAATAAATAAACAAGGAAGTTAAAAATTACATTCCCTGCAAATATCTAAAGCTGGGACTTTTCAATTACTCTCACTGCGTGCAGAGCACTAGGGACATCCACATTTGATGACTCCCTAATCTTCCCAGGAGTAACCACATATGCTAATATTTGCTCACTCTGTCTGTGCTGAAACAATATCTAAATGCTGCTGATGCATTAATGTGTAACTATTTAAACCGAGCTTTTCTGTGATGTATCATCCCTGGGAAGTGCCTGCACTGGAGAGGTAACCTCGTGTCTTCCTCCTCTGTGTTACTTCTGCTTTTGGATGAGAAATGTGATGAACTTTCTTCGTTTCTAACGTTGCACAGACCAAAAGGCATGTTCTCCTCTTAGCAACATCCAGTCATTTGTTTTTATGCTCACTGAAGGTGTGTTGCATCTTGTGCTATTAAAGTGCCCTAAACCAAAAGTCATATTTTTTCCCCCTGTGAGTTACAGTAAATTATTATTTCACTACAGTATCTAAAAGCATGAAATAGAGATTTATGATACTCTTGTGTTTTCCACTTCAGTTTGTGTAATGTAGAGAAGGTAAAGTGTCTCTGGCTGCACAGTATCCCTTGTTCTTTTTTCTCTTTGGAGCAGTGTGTGTTGCTTGATTAGAGGATAGTGAGAAGGTCACTGACCAAACTTTATCTTCCACACAGTTTCCCACAGCATGTATTCCTCCTAGGGAACATTTTCTCAGCTCAGGTTATTTCCAGAAATGTTCTCAAACCATAAGAACAGTCCTTGCAGTAAAACATTTCATTCCCACTTTTTATCCTTTATCTAGCAGCACAGTGTTGACAGCGTTTATGTTTCTTCTATTGACTGGGCCAAGAACAACAGGATTAATGAGGTTGTCTCTTCATGAGTGCATTATATTTTTTCCTCTGACCTTTCAAACATGGGAATCTTCTGTCTGCAGTATTTCTTAAGGAAGGAAAGCCCCTTCTTGCTGAAGCTCATTTGGACAGGGACTTGTCTGGGTGGGAGCCCAGGTTCCTGTGCAGGTCTGGGCACCCAGTGTGAGGGACCACAGCCTCCGAACCTCTTGCCAATGTATGGGATGAAAGGAAACTGCAAAAAAGTGAAGGAGGGAATATCTTTGTTTCCTGTTTTTTTGAAGAATTGGCTGGGAGACATATGATATTTTAAAGGCTTTCTCAAGCTATGAAATTCTTATGATAAATCTTACTTGAATGCCTACAGACTATCATGTGACAGGAGCTGCTCAGGAGATGAGTGGACACTGCTCTGCTATTTCATTTATTTATTTATTTTCCTAAAGGATTGCATATGTTTAGCCTGGAGAAGCAGGGGCAGGAGAAGTTGCTGGAATTTCAGCCTTCCACAGAACACTCTTGTGCTTTATCTTTCCAATTCCTGATTATTTTTGACACGGACTAACTGGAACAAAATCAAGATAGGATCATTTCTAAGTGCAGCAGGACAGGGAACGTGAAGAATTTTCCCAAGGATGGGAGCGCAAATATCTTTAAACACAAAAAATAGCTTTGCACATATGACATCTTTTAGCCAACCTCCTCAAAATACATCAATTAGATAAGATAAACATAATTAAATTTTTGCATAAGATCGTTGTGGGTGACTTAGTCCCATTTTTCATCTGAGGAAATGGAGGGACAGCAAGCTGGAAAAACTCCCACTAGCCCAAAAGTTATCTATATAAGCAGGTCTCTAAGCTATTAATTTCCTCTTTAGGTTATTTATTTCTCCTGTTGTTGGAGAAAGAAGCACCACAAATTTGTTCATTCACATCTTGCATCTTACGGGGCAGAAAACCCATTTATGGAGGAAAAGATACTTTAGTGTTAGCCTTTTGACCTGCTTCTTCCACGCATGGTAGATGGTGGAGAAATCTGCTGGATATTTAGGGAGAGGGAGAAGTAAAAGAGGTACTACATATATGTACATAGAAGTGTGTGTGTGTGTGTGTGTGTCTATATATATATAGCCCCAAACAATCTAAAATTCACTATAAAAAGAAGTAGAAATTTGAAGGCTTGCAACACTTGCAGAATATGTTTTTCATAGGTGTATAGTTCAGCTGCACATAAGAAATTCCTTTTCCATGTGGGAAAAACAGCTCTTACCTGCTGATCTGAAAGGAAAATACAGTGTCCAGGGGACTGTTTGCTGAGCACTCCAGTGCTGGCTTTACTTCGTGTCCACGGTGCAGAGGGCCAGGACACTGGGCTGAGCTCTGGGCAGAGATCCAGGAAGGCCAGAGCTCAAGCACCACGCTTAGGCTTTAAGCAAGCTCAAGACCTCTGTGTGTGGATTCAAGTCATTCTGGGACTTGGAAAGCAAGCTGAACTAGACATGTGGACATAGCCAAATTCATCCTTGTCAGCCCTAGGAAGAGAACAGAAATAAATATTCCTGGCTCCTTGCTTTAACGATTTAAATAATCCCACGTATTAGCTCTGGAAAGAGAACAGGCTGCTTTTAAGTTGAAAAAGTCATCAGAAAAGTTAAAGGATTTCTGAGCACCTCTTTAGAGTAATGTTTCATGAGGTTTTGAAATATTTTCTCCTGAAAATAGTAATACTTCTATAGTAAAGAAGAAAATTCAACTGTGTGCCATCCTTAGGCGCTGGCAATGGTGACTACTTGCAAGTACCAGGAGACAGTTTCTAACTGTTAAGCATGAGTGTATTACATGTCTTAAATCTGAGTTTTTCTGGTTTTCAGTGCTTTGAAGGTTGTTGCTTGAACCCTTATTTCTTCCTTTTAGGATTTCTATTGTAGCTGAACTTCAATAACCAGAGAGAGCACTTAATGAGTCCTATATCTGTATTTGTCAGCTTTTAAGGTAGGTCAACATAACTATGATGGAGAAATTCTTGTATTCTTTTATAATTCTTTTATAATAATGTATGCAGAGGCCTAAATCTGCTGAGTTTTACTGTTGTTTAGCAAGAACAACCTGGGTAAAGCTAAAAAACATGCAGTTTGCTTTCTGTTCCTTTAAGCATTTGAGCTTCCTTACTAAGATATTCTCATAAAGCCCCAAGTGAAAATAGTTCTTGGGTTGTAACCCTCAAGACTTTAAGATTTTTAAATCCTGACACTTTAAGATTAAAAAAAAAAAAACCCACATATCTATCAGTAAATGGTGAATGAATGTTTGTGTAGTTTGCCTTATTTGCATTTGTTGCTAATTAATTAAAAAACATGAGTTTAATTAAACTTGGAGTTAGGGGATTCATTAAAATACAAACAAAAAGCATTTCAGTTAAAAATGTAAAATAATGCATTCAGTTGAGTTTGCTGGCGCAGCTTAAGGATTTGCAGAGAAATGCCAACAATAGTAAAACTTTAGGGACTATTGCACTGCAGACAGAGTTCCTGAACAAGAAGGGTGGGTGTACATCTTTGTCAGCAGATAAATTTCACTTTGTAGATACTTGAATTGAAATAATCACATTTAGCGTCAGTTATTTTCCTGGTCTGAATCCGTGGCTAGGAAAGAATGAAATCCATACAAGTCCAAAGGAAAGGATTACAGCATAACTTGAAGGTAAGGTTTTTAAAATGACACAGATTTGGAGGAAAAAAAAAGGATTAAAAAGCTTAAAGGGAAGAGATATCACTCATGTAAAACTGAAGACTAAATTATACTTACCTGTGTATACTATCACAAAAAGTTCTTTCTGGTTTTGGTCTCTTTTAGTCACAACTCACTGTCTTTAGCCATTTTTTGGTTTGAATTTTTTTCTTTGAGAACAGTGGAAGAGGTTTGTTTTTTAAGAAAAGACATGTTAATGTTACTGGGGTGTTGAAAGTAATGATAGAAAAAAAATTCCAATTGAAAATAAATCCTGATATTTATTAAGCAGCTTTCTGCAGCTTGCTTTCTTTAATTCTGCCCCCTTTGCAGGACTAGCCTTGTCCCACCAGCAGAAAAGAACCAACAGCAGAAATCTTGACATTTTTGTTGCCTGTGTTATGAAAATTGTCAGCGGGATATTTGTGCAGTGGAATAGAAGTGAAACCTTTCCAGCTTCTCAGATCAAAGGGCTTTCATGAAGAGCTCCCAAAACAGCACTCACTCCTGTACAGGTCAGGTTCATTGCCCCCATGGACCTACCTGTGCTGCCGTGCGTCAGATACAGTAGCTTGAGAAAGACACAGGAGCTAATATCACTGACTGTTCTGCAAGGTGCTGTGCTCCTGGGGTTGGAGAGCTACTGAACAATAGCTGACTTTGATCAAACTGCCTCAAAGTTAAGCTTATCTACTTTATTTTTTCCCCAAAGTATATAATTTGGTGAGAAAACTATTACAATAATGGAATATAATGCTCACTAAAAAAATCCTAGTTGTATTCATCACACAGATTTTTCTATCAAATTAATATAAAACACAGAATCCCAGAATGGTTTGGGTTGGAAAGGGCCTTTAAAGATCATCTAGTTCCAACCCCCTGCAGTGAGCAGGGACATGTGCAACAAGAGCAAGATGCTCAGAGCCCCATCCAACCTGACCTGGAATGTTTCCAGGGGTGGGACATCTACCACCTCTCTGAGCAACCTGTGCCAGTGTTTCATTATTTTCATTGGAAAAAAATTTCTTCCTTTTATCTAGTCTAAATCTCTCCTCTTTTACTTTAAAACCACAGCCCCTTGTCGTACAGGCCCTGCTAAAAAGTCTGTCCCCATCTTTCTGATAGGCCACGTTTAAGTACTGGAAGGCCATAAGAAGGTCTTTCCTGAACCTTCTCTTCTCCAGGCTGAACAACCCCTACTCTCTCAGCCTTTCTTTATAGGAGGGGTGTTCCAGATCTCTGACTTTTTTCTATCCCTCCTGTGGACCTGCTTCAACCCACTTTCTAGTGCTGAGGACTCCAACATCTGTTTCAGTAATGAAGATGAAATGTGTGCAAGCAATGCTGTATTAATTTGCCTAGAGGTTTGTTTTGGCATTGGCTTGACACCCATGTTGGACAACTTGTGTACACATGAAGGACCAGATCTACAAAAAAAAGAAAACAACAGAGAAGTATGTTGCACCTTCGAGACAAGAAACCACCTGTGGGTGCCTGGACCACTGGACAGGAGAATCCCGTGTTAGCAGAATACCTGTGCCAGCCACAGTGCTGGGGAAGGTGGCCCTCCCAAAGGAAGCAGATGCTCCACAGCTGAAGCCTTTCAAAGGAGACACCTTTAGAGCCCTCAGCCTTATGGGATAATTGAATCGTACATAAATAGTCTTTAAAGGGAAAATTGTCTGCTTTTTTAGAAAAAGAAAAAAAAAAAAAGAAGGGAAAATGAAGTGGGTTTTTGTGGGGGTAAAGTAAATGTGGTTAGAAATACATGACTTGTTAAGAGCTTTTTGAGGACCCCACACTCACAAAATCTTTTAGGTCATGTGTTTGCTTTCCGAAACATTTGGTAAGTAATAAGTGCCAAGGGACTATATGCACTCCATCTGGAATTAGCAGATTCCTCTTTGTTCAATTGTTCCTAAATTTGGAACGAGCTGACTTGTTTAAAAGTATTTTGATTTTCTTTTAAATAAATACAGGACATAAACATAGCCCAGGACCTTCAGAGAGGTACATTATTAGCCTTCTACCTGGTACCACGAGAAATGCAAGTCTTAAAGGGGCATTTACCAATTTTGATGTTTGCTATTAGGTTATGGTAACAATCTGTTCAGAGTGGCCCATCATTTCTGCTTCCTTTTTATAAATAGTATCAAAGAAATCAGCGATGGAAAAAGAACTATTAGGTCATTGAATCTACTGCACTGCCAATGTAGTCTTGATCCCTACAGTGTAATTTTTCCATTTCTTTGTCCAGGTTAAACTTGGAATTAAGTTTAAGAGACTGTAGGTCTGATGAGAGGTACAAGAGCAAGTGGAGATTTTTACTCTTTTATTCTTTCCTTACTAGACAAATATCTCATTTTCATCTCTACCTTTCCTACATAAGGAAATGACATATCAAAAGATCAAGTACATGCTTTCTCCTTGCAGGTGCTGTAGATTACTACCTCATCCCTGTAAAAATTTAATTTTTGCTTGGGGAAAGCAAAAAAGGAAGAGAAAAGCAGCACTTCTTTTATCTTCCCTGATGTCCTATAACACCAAAGAGTAAGAGGCTGAGACCAAAACACCTGCTTGTCCAGCAGGCTTATGAAAAGAGACTGTATTTCCTTGAAGACCTTTAAAAACTTTTTTAGAAAAAGTTTCTTTTAAAAGGAACACAAAACTTTACAAATACATTTGAGCTAACATTTTAAAGAACTGAAGCAGCACCCTGGAATCACGCAAAATCGCACCAAATTCACAGTACGGAATTCAAACGGGGCACTTTTTGACACCGCAAATGTTTTCAAGGAAAACTTGCAAATCAAAGTTCAGAAAGGCTGTCCAATGTCATTACATTTGGCATACGAAAGATTATTAAGAGGGGCAGATCTGTAGATTTGGGATCACAGCCTAAGATATTCAGCGTGTATATGTTGGTCTGCTTCCATGGATTCAAGTGGAACGATGCCTGTTTACAACAGCTGGGGATGGATGATCCCTCTCTCCACCGACTGCAGAGAAAGCTTAGGGGACTCGCTTTCCTAAGCCAGAGCTGGCCTTCGTGAACTGTGTCTTACCATGCATTACAGAGGAGGATCAAGGTCTTTATCTAGTTCATGGTTGCTCAGAATTTCGTTTCATCCAACATTTGTTCAAAATATAAGCAAACATTTTATTTCTGCTGCAAGCTTTCCTAAGAGTGGGAGTAGTGCAGCACAAGCAGATACATATTTTCTCCGTGGCTACAAGGTCTTTTTATTTGGTATAGATACACACCTGTAACTATTTTACCAACTCCTGTATTCATACGTACTTTAAGTCAAAGGGGTTTAAGTTTTCACTCCTTACATTGAGTTGCAATCATTCTGTTTTGCAGGTTGCTTCCTGTGCTTTGTGTTTCAGCAGCTGAAGGGCTGTTCTTTCCTCACAAGAAGGAACCAAAACTATAGTCAAAGATTTGCATGGGCTAAGCAAAACCTAATCGTCATCTCTCCTGCCTCTTTTCCTATATTCCAGACAATCCCTATTCTGAGGATCAAACCTGTATTTCCTCTGCATGTTTGAAGAAGTTATATTAACATGATTAAGTGTTAGCATCACTCAGATGGATCTGTCAAAGATACCAATGCTTGGCCTTGGCCCATGACGGTACTGATTCGACCTTTTTAAACTCTCAGCCTGTGAGTATGAGTCCAGAAGTGGCATCAAGTCTTCATGAAGACAAATTTGTGTGCACACACCTTAGATTAGGATACTTTAGTTCTTAAAGTAAATGAGCTCTCAGAGAATATAATGCCATGGACTACTAGCTGTAATGAATATATGTAATAATATATATAATACCGTCCTGATTTGAGTTAGAACCAAACCAATTCTGTTCAGTGATTTTACTTTCTCCAACAGGCACAGTCACAGCTCTGGCTCCCCTAGCAAACACCACAGTTCCAGCTCCAACAAGCACTCCTATCTTACAGGGAGTCAGACACCAAGGCTGTCACACCTTGGCCTATGAAGGAGTTGCAAAATGTGAGAAAGGACTTTGGCTGTCATGAAGGTGAGTCAATTGTCACCTGCCTGCTCTAATGCTGGGATAATGGGGCCAGGTCTATCCACTTAGATGGTGATGAAGCCAGAAAGCTGGGATTCCTGGCCAGAGACAGAGGCATTGACCAAGCATTTGTGAGAAAGAAAAACTCTGTCAGCCTCTGGAGGAGACTCTCATCAGCTGCAAAGACCAGGTATCCCTTTAAGGAGTATATCTTATGCTGCCCAAGCAAACGGACCAGCATGGAAAAAGGTATTAAGTACCTGAGAGAACTAGTTGTGCGAGAGGTTATTTATGGTGATAAGAGAGTGACATTTCAGATGAGTCTTCTGCTGTGGGGTGGATGACAGTTGAAGATCAAGAGGTGCCAATTGCTACTGAAACACTAGCCAGAACCCCAAATTGTTATCTAAGAGACCAGTGGATTTTTTTTTGTTTCTGGTTATTATTTATATATTCTGAGCAAGTAACTTTGTTATGAGACTAAACTTATTATTTGCAACTTGTAAATCTTTTTGATAGTGCATATGCTCATACTTCACTTTTTATAATCTCTTTTTGGGAGACTATAGGAGTTTTTGTCATTTAATTTATAAGAATTACCAATGGATGGGCAAAGTCTTAGTAAAAGACAGAGAGAATAAACAGAAATATTGGATGGTAGGTTGGGTAAATCTAAATTTTAAAACAAAGGGAAAGGTTATCGAAGTTTCACCCTTGTGAACTGTGGTTGTTTTTACTGGGCTTGAAGACAAGCTATTTTGGCAAGTCAGGTTATTGCGTTGTGCTATAGTTAGAACTACTGGCTGGTTCTCTGCTGTTGTTTGTTGAGATGACTAAGTTGTCATTTTTAATTAGCTGTATGCTCTTCTCAAAGGCTAATTACTTTACTTTTTATCAAGATTACTTGATTGGTAATGACAAGGGTGCCATGGTTACGTATTTTTAGAGAATTCCCCAACCTGCACAATTATATGATTTCCTGTTCCCCCTGGATTCTTTGTGCAGTAAAGCCTTCAGTAATAATAATGGTTGAGAAAAACACATACTTCCTATTGATATCAACAGGAGAAAGAATCTCTTGATTTTTTTACTTTTTTTTTTTTTTCAGGAAGTCCATTGCTAATGCATTTAGTCACTGGAAAAAGCCATTACATTTAGTTTACCTCCCTGTCAGTGATACTAGTGCCGCTCTATTACCTTAGCTGAAGCTACCTCAGGCAAACTGAATTTCTGACCTTCGTTGTTTCTCGCATTTGTCTATAGTCATGCATCTCCCCTGGACATCATGGAAAGCTGGATTGACTTAACTATTTCAAAGTGTACAAATCACAAAATCCAACACTGACTTTCAGACAGTGTTTGCTACCCAGTTTACCAGGATTTGGATGAGGAGCCCTTGAGGTAAGTATGAGAGGTGCATTCAGAGGTGAAATCTCACATTTCTTTAGTCACCTAGAGATTACTGTATTTTATTCTTGTTTGAAACAGCAGCAGCCCAAAAGGTGACGAGGCTTCCTCGAGGGAGGAGGTAGTGACAGGGAACAGAAATACTCCTCTGACATATTTTAGAAATACAGTTATACTCAGAGAATCACTGCTTTACTCCTGTTCTGCAACACATAAATACATGTCAGATGTGTGGTAAACCAAATTCTCTCAGGGGCTTGTCCTGAAAGAGGAAAAGACGTAATGATTTAGAGTTTAGATCTGCAGCTCTTGCAGCTTCTTTGGGTCCTGCTGCTGGAGAATTCCCTGCATCAACAGCCTCTTGACAGAGGGCCTTGGTGCAGTTTCCCAAGCAAAATCCAAAGGGAACTTGATGCTGTTGCTGACCCATTGGAAAGCTGAGGAGGGAACAGACTCTGTGCAGCTCAAAGGAAAGCAGATGCTCCTGCCATCAGATTCCTCATCTTGCATCACCTCTGCTGCCACTTTGCAAGTGGAAGAAGACTCCCTGATGACTGCAACTCCTGTTGCATTCTCCAAAATCTATTGAGAGCAGGATTAGACTAGGTAGCTTCCTAACCCAAAGGGAATGTCAGCATGATAGGGTGTTGGCATGGCACACCTTTGTACTCAAGCTTGCAGGAGAAGTTGTTGAAAGGTGTGCTTGGCTGTGAAGGCCTACTGGAATGTCTCCAGCCGTAGGAAACACAGAATCAGAGAATGGTAGGGGTTGGAAGGGACCTCTGGGGATCATGTTGTCCAAGCCCCCTCCTAAAGCACGTTCACCCAGAACAGCTTGTGCAGGATCACATCTATACAGCTTTGGAATAACTTCAGAAGAAACTCCACAGCCTTTCTAAGTAGCCTGTTCCAGTGCTTTGTCACCCTCAAGGTAAAGTAGTTTTTCCTCACGTTCATATGGAACCTCCTGGGTTCCAGTTTGTGCCCATTGCTCCTTGTCCTGTTGCTGGGCACCGTTGAGAAGAGTCTGGGCCCATCCTCTTGCCCCCTGCCCTTTAGATATTGATCAGCATTGATCAGATCCCCTCTCAGTCCTATTTTCTCCAGGCTAAACAGCCACAGGTCTCCCAGCCTTTCCTTGTCACAGAGATGCTTCAGTCTCCTCATCATCCTTGTAGCCTCCACTGGACTCTCTCCAGTACTTCCTTGTCTCTTGAACTGAGGAGCCCAAAACCGGACAAAATGCTCCAGAGATGGCCTCACTAGGGCATAGTAAAGGGGGAGGAGAACCTTCCTCGACCTGCTGGCCACACTCTTCTGAATGCACCCCAGGAGACCATTGGCGCCAGGAGACCGTTGGCCCCAGGAGACCAGCCACAAAGATACATTGCTGCTGACTCATGGAAAACTTGTCCACCAGGACTCCCAGGTCCTTCTCTGCAAAGCTGCCTTCCAGCAGGTCAAACCCATACCTGTACTGGTGCAGGGAGTTATTCCTCCCTAGGTGCAGGACTCTACGCTTGTCTTTGTTGAACTTCTTTCAGTTTCTCCCTGCTCAAATCTGTCCAGGTCTCACTGAATGGCAGCACAGCTCTGGTGTGTCAGCCACTCCTCCCAGTTTTGTGTCATCAGCAAACTTGCTGAGGGTCCATTCCATCCTTTCTTTCAGGTCATTGGTGAGTGTGTTGAACAAGATGACCCAGTACTGACATCTCTATTACAAGGCAGCTGAAGATGTGACGATGTTCTGGAGGGAAGACTTGCACAACCCTTGTGTTTTGACATTATTCTTCTTGGTGATAGATGGGGAATATAGCAGATCCAGCTACTGCAGCAGTGCGGTGTGATTCCTTGCAGTCTACATGTAGAAAAACACCTTAGTAAGCCTCTTGTCTCCTTAATGAGCTAGTAACACATCTATGACTTCAGTAATCAAAATAAGTTTGTATTGCTTTTTACTTCTCTTAGCACTGAAGAACAAGAAGAGAGACAAGTAAGGTAGGCTGGCAACTGCTGGGACTCTGGGAAAGAGACATTCAACTCCTGCTTCCTCTGCTGCAAGGAAAATAGGCAGGACTGGATCCTAAAGGTATGAAATGCCTAAATCCTATGGAATTCAGTGTAAATGGGTGGCTAAATACTGTGGGGATCTGGGCTTAATCTCTCTCTACCACAGCTCTTATTCAGTCCTGTAACCATATCTTCCCTACTCATGGTAAAGTATAGTAGTAGACATGTTAAGGAAAACAAGGTGCTCAGCTACTGTTATCTCTGAATGTAAAAAAAAACCTAAGGAAGAGATTATGGTTATTTCTTTTCTTATGAGTCTTGATTATGTTCTAGTTTTCAGTTCTAGAGAGAAGTGTTTGCATGCTTGTTGATTAATTGATGGTCGTATTCCCCAGATGCAATCAGGGCACAGCTTCCTCTCCAGAAGTTCCCTCACAGCAAGAATCAATAAGAAGGTAAGGACAGAGCTCAGCTTTTAGAAATCAGACAAAAAGTATCCTTTCCTCAATCCAAAACTGAACTTTTTTCACATTCAGGCTAACTTTCAGCATCTCTGCTTTCTATGTGGAGCCTTGCTTCCAGTATAAATAAATGATCCCACATTCCGTCATGATAACATATGCTCATGCAGAGCTCAAAATTAGAAGGAATATGAAGTGTTCTATTAATTGCATGAATGTTGATTGTTAAAATCATGTGCTAATTGGTAATATCTGTGTGCAGTAGGTTCCCGCAATATGTGTTAGATTACATTAACTGTGCTTGTGACTCAGATATCAGGCGTTCTGTGTTTTATAGAAGGATTTTTAAAAAACTTTGTGTAATTAAGTTCTATAGATTATCAACATAGAAAAATTAGTTGGAGACTATGTAAAGGGCATGTGAAGTTAGAGGGATGAGGAATGCTGAACTCTGAAGATGCATCTGCTCCTCTTTCTCATGGTGTGTTTTTCCTCCCATACTCTCCAAAGTAATTCTCACCATGTTTGTCTTGAGGTAATTCCCAGGGAATCAAGTCTGAGCTCTTTCTCACTACCATGATGATTACAATATACACTTGAAAGTTATTATCTTTTTTGAGTGGACTTACTCACTTTTCAGCCTTTTCCTCTGCATCCTCTAGGCTTTGATCCAAGAAGCATTCAGGTACATTACAGATAAATTAGATTATCACTGTACTCACCTATCAGTGGGGAAGTTGAGCATACTTAGCAACATGACTCTTCTGTACCAGATGTGCTTTCTCTCCATTCTTAATCTCTGGGGAAAGTTTCATATGGATCTGTTTTGCTCATTGATGTTTTCATTTTATTGAGTGCCATGAGTATTTATTAAAATAGGCAAGGTAGAAGGAACTAAAGATTGGAGCTAAATATGTTCAGTTATGAGTGTGTTTAAGAAAGGTAACGGTTATTTCCACTCTCTGCATGGCTTAACACAGCTTCACAGTGGTGAGGGAACAAGAGATGAGCCTGACACAAAAGCATGGAGATGCAGGCTGTATTATGTAATGCATATCATATTCTGTGCTCATCCTCTTTACAGCAAATTTTTACACACATTTTTTACACATTGACCTTTGCCAAGCTGGTCCTAGCACTGCAGCTATGTCCTCCTCCTCAGCCATTGCAGCAAATGTACTCAGCACTGGTGACTGCAGAAATAAGCGTTTCCAAGACTTCCCTGGACCAAGCCCCGCTTTGAGCCCCTTTTTCATATGTTACTGGGGTGGAAGGAACTTCTTGAGTTAGGCATGAGGGCTCCTATCTCACTCAGATCTTCCTTAGAAAACTTCCACAGTTCTTTCTACTGAATATTATCTGGCAAACAAGCCAAGTTGGAGAAACTCTTAGAAATCAATGGTAATCACTCCCTGAACAAACCATTTTGTGTGAGTTAGGCAGATTTTGAGCTCAGCTCTGTAACACACATGGGTATCATGTGCCTGCCCACCGCAGAGTGAGCTGGTGGGAACGGGTGAGAACAGACCACTTGAGAGTCCTGTAGTGCATGGGCCATAACCCAGCAGATGCTTTTTGGTAGATGTTGACTTTAAATTGTATATCAGTTCTTGGAATTAGTAATTTAGAGACATGGTTTAGCAGCAGATTTGGTAAAGTAGGGTTATGGTTTGACTCAATGATCTTAAAGGTCTTTTCCAACCAAAATGATTCTATGATTCTATTTTGAGGGACTAGCATAATTGAAGGAGGGTCAAAACCAGTTGCACTTGCCCTGGCAAAGGTGTTGCTGGAGCCCCTCACTGGTTAATATCTACTAACATCTATTATTTTGGGAGACATACACTTAACTCAGGCTAGTTTGTGTATTCTCCCAGAGAAAGACTGAAAATAACAATGATTTTTTAAAAAAATGATTTGGAGAAAGCCCAGGCAGATTTTTGTTGTTGTTAAACGTTTCATGGATTGCATTGAGAAAAACATTTAGAATGAAACTGCTAACTAGCATAGTTTTAATTCATTTTACAGTGGACCAACTTGATAATGATGCAATGAATTAAAATAGGTTGTCTGAGAGGAAAAATGGATGCAGTTTTGGTAAAGAGAACATTTACAGAAGTATTAGAAGTCTTGAGTCTTATCAAGGCTATTACTCTAATATCTGTTTATTTACTGATCTTGAAATAAGCAAACCTCATGGGTGCAAGAGCTTAATGTTAAGGCACACTTCATCAGTTGTCCTGAGAAAAGCAACAGATTTAAGAGGAAATCGGTTTTAGCCCCCATCCAAAATGTTGACACTGAATCAAACAGAGCATGAACTACATTCACAGTTTTAATTAAAAGAAAACCTGACAAATTACTAACATTCTAGTGTTCAGAAGATGGTTATCTGTTATAGAAATATTTTTTCTAATGTACATGCTCTCATACATGAAATAGTTTCTAGATTTATTTTATTATAACTGTAAACTCTGGCACAAATACTTAATCTCACCTACTTAAATAATGTTTTCCAATTTCTTAGCAACCCTTCCTCCTAATTCCCCCCACCACCAACTCTGACTCACAAAGTGAAGCATTGAAAAGGATAAACATTTAGTAGATGAGATGACCACTGGAAATATATGGGAAAACTAACAATTAAAACCAAATATTAACCAGAAGGAAATTGCTTACTAATTTTTAAGATACAATTAATCTAAAATGGCTACCAGCCTTCAAAAGGTTAACTGTCAAATTAAATAACAGGGTCTTACAGTGGTCACTGGCTACCTGGGGGAATAAGCTGTTAAATTACTTACTTCAGTTCACATAATTTACAAAGAGATTAGCTCCTCGTTTCTCTGTGGAAACTATACATATTCCAGGGAAAGTTTTGTTTCCCTCATGCCCATGAGGGTCCAACTGGTAGGAGTGTCTGGGATAAATGGTGTACGTTTCCAAGGAGGTAAAAGTAAACTGGGGAACAGGGCAAGTACTCATACTACGGGGAATAATAAAAATCAGGTTGCTCTGATTTCCATCCCACAGCTAAATATCTACAGGTCCAGAGGAGGGCCACAAAAATGATCAGAGATCTGGAATACCTCTCCTATGAGGACAGGCTGAGAAAGTTGGGGTTGTTCAGACTGGAGAAGAGAAGGCTCTGGGCAGACCTTCTTGTGACCTTTCAGTACTTAAAGGGGTCTATAAGAAAGCTGGAGACAGACTTTTTAGCAGGGCCTGTTGCAACAGGACAAGGAGTGATTGTTTTACACTAAAAGGGGGAGATTCAGGCTAAACAGGTGGAAGAAAAATTTTTACACTGGGAGTAGTGAGACACTGGCCCAGATTGTCCAGACAGGTGGTTCATGCTCCTTCCCTGGAAACATCCCAGGTCATGTTGGATGAGGCTCTGAGCAACCTGCTCTTGTTGAAGATGTCCATGCTCAGTGTAGGGGGTTGGACTAGATGGCCTTTAAAGATCCCTTCCAACCCAAAACACTCTGTATTTCTATGATTCTGTCTTGCAAGCAGGAAGCTTGCAGATGTGGGTCCCTGCCTCCAACTAAAGCCCCTTGGACAAAAGGAGCGGGAAGGGGATGAGGGTCAGGGTGGTTGCAGGATGGTTTCCTCATGCAGAGATTAGGCTCTAGATTCAGTCAGTCAAGTCAGTGAGGGGCAGACTAGAGAAGTGCTAAGAGCTTTTTGCTGGACAGGATTCTGTGGTGCTGGAGCCCACTTTTGCTTAATGCAGAAGTAGGAAAGGTCTGGTGCACCCAGAACTGAAGGACATCACTCATTTTAACAAAGCCAAAGGGAATCCAGGACAATGCTGGATGCATTATTGTGGACTGTTTTCCCCCTTATTCTTTGTTCCATTGTTTCAAGCTCAAAGGAGTTGGCAGCCTGGGAGGAGATGTCACCACATAGCTTGCTGTCCTTCAGAGCTGCTCCAGAGGATGGCTGAGGTCCATAGAGAGGCCGTGGTGGATGAGGTCCATGGGAGAGGCTGTGGAGGCCCCGAACAGTCTGATGCCTGGCCCTAAATTCAGGCAGTATGACTTCAGTGAGGAAGGAAGGCTTCTACTGATAGCGAGAACAAGAACAAGAGGTTGCTGCCAGTTGGCTCATTGATGCTTCGAGTGGTGGGAGAGGTGCAGATGTCTGACAAAGGAAACAACATCTCCCCAGTGCCATCTGCATGAGGCACTGCACTCGCCAGATCTCAGGTTTGCATCTTCCGTAGGTGCCTCAGCAAAACTCTCAGAAACCAGTGTAGCTACACCAGTGCCTCCAGGGCTAGAACTGATCCCAGGGGTCACTTTTCTTGCTCTTCTCTTGCTCTTCTTGCCAACCACAGCATGAGCATCAGCAGAGGCTGGAGGCTCCTCATGCCTGCCCGTGCAGTCCATTTCTCAGGCTATTTTAAAATGATTTTTTGCTACCTATCAGGCCACTGGACTGGCAGAAATTATTTCTCCCCTCCCTTCAAGAGCAATGGTTTCCTGCTGTTAATTCAAACCATAATAAAACCTTAAATATATACTATGAAAAATGTTATGCCTACTTAAGCAAGATAGTTGCCTGTAATAGTGTGCCATAAAACAATCTGAAGTGTTTATTGTCTGTTCCCCAACTGCAGTTTTATTTATTTTTAGCAGTTTTGGTGCCTACAGGATTTTCTTCGCAAGGAAAGTTTCAAAAGTTTTCCCCTTTCCCTGCAAACACAGTGATTATTTGAACAGCAGATCCTACTGCCAGAGCAGATATGTACAAGATTTTTTTTCAAAACCTCCAGTTTCCTAAACTTTTCCTGGAAAAAACCCCATCCTTTAAATCAATAGCAAGCCTTGATATCATGGGCTTTAAAGAGCAGACTGACTTCCAAAGAAGCAGATAACATTAAACAAGATCTCTTTTGTAAAGGCTGAAATAGGAAATCAGGAAAATAAAAGGGGAAAAACAAGGAAAGACAGGAAAGAAGGAAAAAAAAATTAAAACAACCCAGCCAAGGTTAGGGGGTGGTAAAGATGTTGCTGCTGGATCTAGCTCCAGAGACACAATGTGTATTTCATTGCCATGAATAAACTGTATCCAGGGAACAAGCAAATGAAAAAGTGAGGACAGGAGATATCTTATTTTTGTTGTTTGTTTCCAAAGAGTCCACCCCCACATAGGTCACTTGGAATTCATTTGTCTACATCCTGGACTGCACGTAGGGGAAAAAAAAAATGCCTGGGATCTGAGAAAGAGGAATGCGATAGGGCATGGGAATCACAGCGTCACGGTGGTCACCAGAGCATAGTTTGGCTCGTCTTAAAACAAGCAAGCACCGTTGGACCTCTGTAATACTAGCAAATCAGCCATGCTATCAGGCTACCTATCAGAGGCTGAATGCTTGAGAAAAAGTGTGTGGGTTTTTAGACGGAGCCTGGGGCGTTGGAGGGCTCTCGGAGCTGCTGCTTTCCTCTTGACATCCAGTACTATTCGGTGACCTCGGCAACAATCCAGTGTGCTGTTACAGTTCATTTCAATAATTAAACAGTTCGGGGATGGCAGAGCTTTCTTGTTGTCAATAGAAAATCAGGGCTGCAGTTTGCTTTTCCTTTTTTTCCCCCTTTCCCTCTGCTGAAATCAGAAGTGTTTGTTTTTAATTATATTAGCTAGAGACAATTAATTTCACAATCCGAACAAAAAAATGTTTTGCGAGAAGGACTGGCAACTGGTAAATGCAATTATTATTGTAGCACATTTTCAAAGGAAAAGATCCCAGCTCCAACAAAGTCATATGTATAAAATTTCAGTCATATAATATAGTCTCAAACAGCAGATTTACTCTGCAAAAGATGGGAACTGCTTTCCCATCTGGAGCTATGTTCTGTTCATGCCACGTGGACCCATTTGATACCCACTCTGAAAAAACACCAGCCAGCAAAATAGACCACTGCCCGTCAGCTGCTCCAAATAATTGGTTGATATGGCCCTTTAAAGTTGCCTTAAGTAAAGGTGATTAATACCAGCCCCCTTTAAAGTGCAGCTTTGCAACAACAACTTAAAATCCTCCCTCTCTGTGCAAATGGCAGCATTTACATTTTTGCTGTTTGAGCAAAAGTGAAAATAATTCAACTTTATGTCAGGGATGTCTTGCAAAATTTCCTACAATTAAAAAACTATTTTTTGAGGAGCTTGCTGTGCCCCTTTCGTTGCCCATCTGGCTCCCTCCCAGCTGCTCCCTGGCTGACTCTGTGCTATTCTGCTACCAGCGCGGTGGGAGCTTGCTGCTAACTGGTATCGCAGTCTCTTTTTCTCAGCGTTGGTCTGCAGGATTGCTAGGCCACAGTCTGGCCTCACTTACACTGATTTACTTTTATGGGATTCAGTCAAAATGCTACAAATTTATACCACTGAGTCGAAGAGCAAAATTTAACTCCTGGGCTCGGGAGCACCGGAAGCGCTTCAAGTCTGTGAGGAGCGTTTTCTGCCAGCCCCGGTGACAGCCACACCAGTCCCTGTGCTGATACACAGCTGGTTCCTACTGTCACACTCCTATTGCTTTGTCCACGCTTGTTTTACACGCCTCACAGAATTTTTATCTTTTTCCATTTCCTACCAGTGTCATTGACATAAGAATATTAAACCAAAATATACTGAGACATCGCTTCTTTGGGACTGGTATCTGACATCCTTATTCATAGCGAACAGTACTTCATTTCCCAAATAGCTTAATCCTCCAGTGGAGTGGCTGCAGAGGGAAGACTGGATCCACAAAAGGGCTTTGACATAGCTACACTTAAATTGTAGGCCTGGTAGATTACCGTAGCTGGAGATGGGTGTTAGCGAGTCTTTGCAGGGCGTGTGGAGAAAGTTAAACATTGCAGACTGGGGAAGAAAAGCTCCTGGAGTCTAACCAGGAAAACGTTTTTATTCAGCAGCTAAAGCATCTCAATGGAGGAGGCATCCGCTTCTTGGTGCGGCAGTGGGTATCCCTTTCTTTGCCATTCACCCCTAAGGCAGGATGTTCCAGTCTTGTGCCTTAGAGCAGACCTTGGACCTACCCTGCTTCCACGCAGCATCTTCGCTGTGTAAGTACCATCCCATTTGATGAGAAACCCAGCCTCAACATCATGATTTTCCAGAGGGGACCTAACCCTACAGAGCCCTTGTTTTAACCCAGCAAAACGGAAGTGCTCACTTTATGTGGGTGTAGTTGAATACTTGTCGAAGCAGCCCCAGGCACAGATGAAAAGCAGCTCCAAGAGAAGCATGACTTGTCAAGGTGTCAGTGGGGCAGCCGCTCTGGTGGGATGTGGGTGGTGGTAACCTCCATTTCCATCCTTTTTGTGAGGCTGTTAAAATGTTGTGTGTTAAAATAGTTAATATATGTCAACTATTAACAAGATTATATTAGCTGTATGACAAGCTTGTGTGTCAACACAAGGTTGTCTATGGACTCCAAGCATCAAGTAACAGCTATATGAGGTTTATTTTCTACATTAAAGGTCTAAAACAGGAGTTAAACAGATCTCACTTTAAGGCACTAGGCTGTGGATAAGGTTATCAGCTTGGCCTTTACAGTTCATGCTTCCA
Source organism: Eurystomus gularis (assembly GCA_013400335.1). NCBI lineage: Eukaryota > Metazoa > Chordata > Aves > Coraciiformes > Coraciidae > Eurystomus > Eurystomus gularis. Next base: position 547,436 of record VZZY01024916.1, on the reverse strand, counting down.
AGTCCAAGCCTGATGAACATCTCACATAGCAAACTGGTGTTAGGTGGAAGAGCCGGTAAAAATATCCTCTCTGTTCCCAAATTCGTGGAAAGCAGAGAGATGGCTATCCTCAAAGGTGCTGTCACTCATGATGGACCTGCTCTTGCTTTCAAGAAGAGCTCCTGAGAAACTGGTTGAGCCATGTTGATCTATACTAACATCATATAGACCAGCCTTGCGCTTTGACTAGGTTTCTGATTCCACTACTTACTCTTTTTTAGGGGGAGGTAGGGAGGAGAAAACCTTGCAAAGCTGAAATGAAATATTAAGTCTCTTATTCTTTCCAGGTAAACATATGCCAAATCTCTCAACGATGTTGTCATGCTCCCAAAGTTGCAAAATAATGAAGAAAACATTGGAAGTGCAATTAAAGCTGCTTCTGATTTGATCTCAGGAAACAAGGCAAATACAGAGGTGCAATGGAGAGCTAAAATATAGTCTAGAAAGGATTTTGAAGTATCAAGGAGAGGTTTTTGAAGTATATCTGCAATCTTAATTCTTAAAAAAATAATAATAACAAATGACAATTTAGGGGCCATGGGAATTCTAGTCTGCACATCCATATTAGGTCAGGTCTGGCCAGTGCAGTGTGAGATGTGATGCCCCTGTTGAAAAGTAGCTTTAAACATCTTTTTGGGTTACACTGATTTCATCTATGGATGTGTTAATTGCCAGTTGCCATGGCTTTTGCACAAATGTGGACCACCTGGGAGGTTACCTTTTTGGGGCTTGCACATAGTTGGCCCAGACCTGCCTTACCACAGGAGAGACCTTAACCTTGCCTGCAAGATGGGACAACATAACTGTGTAGAGAGGCATAAAGGTAGCTTAAGGACACTTAAGTCTTGCTGCCACTTCCTTTTACCGTTATTGATGAATGCTGTTATTATAGGGAGAGGCTTCTCAGCATGAAAATATTTTTATAATGCTTTGGTCCCCACTATCATATTTTTTTGCTCATGACAGATGCAACTTTCCTTGCGGCAGAGGTAAGGAAAATAAAACATAACATATTGCAAAAACTTAGCAAAACAAAACAACTAGAATTCCCTGTTCTAGCTACAATAGGCTGAAACTAACCTTTCTGAGCTCTTACCCTCAAGGATATTGCACAGTAAGGTAAAAATAATCTTAGAATAGTGGCTAAAAAGCAGTTTGGTCCTGGGAGGCACTATGGTGGCCTTATAAAGACCTGTAGAAGAATTACTTTAGTGATTCATTATTCAAATTCCTTTCCACCTATAGGGCAAAGGAAGGAACTTCCTCTGTGTCATCGTCATGTCCGTCCCTCCCCGCCATTTTTTTTTAGGATACAAAAAAATACCAGAAACACAGAAGCCTCTGCTGGTACCAGCTGAAATGCTGCTGGTACGTCAGCGGGTGACATAGACCAGAAAGCCTTTTTTCCTGCCAGAACTCTCCAGTTCATAAGAAAGACCTGAGCTGCTTGAATATCTGTTAGAAACTGCAGTGCTGAGAAGAAAATTGGTCTTCTTTGTACGTGCTATGGATGAGGAGACTTAAGCCGACTGCCGTTGGTTTCAGTGATAGGCTCAGACCTACTGAACTCTGATTGTCCCCCTCAAAGTGACACAGACTAAATAGAGTGGGAGACCAGAAGGTTATAGTTAGACGGTTGCTTCTTCTGGAGCCAGAAATTGCAATACTAATGACATGATTACAGCACTGAAAAGTGATCTCAAGTAATAAAACAGGATATTTACCTTGAGAACAGTTGTGTTTTGTTGTGTATTTAAGAGAAGTAACATGTTTGGCTGAGATAGTTTTAACACACGGGGGACTTTTTTTGTTTGTTTTTGTTTGTTTTTGTTTGTTTTTGTTTTTAAATATGTACAGGTTTCTGAACAGAGTGACTCATAAGAGCGATGCTCAAATTCCTGTTTCGTTGGCTGCCTCAGTAGATGTGCACTGAGCTGCTGGGAAGACGGGAGCTGCTGCAAATGTAGTACTACTTATTAACCAACAATGTAAACTTCTGGATACTTCAGATTTATTGCCATTTTCCTTTTTTTTTTTTTTTTTCCTATGCTTCTGGCTGTGATATGTTTTGTGTCAATGAGCAGGAGTTTGCTATTGTTTGACTGCTAATAGCCAAACAATGCATTTAGCAGGGGTAAGGGAAACCGGCTGAGTAGGGGCAGAGAAATAAGGCATGAGGGGAACTTCTGATCTTCAGGTTCCCGCCCCCCCCTGCTGCTGCACTTCACTTGGTCACTTCTAAAAACTTATCTATGTTTTGAGATACGTTAGGTTTCCCAACTCCTCCATTCCTGCTGCCTCAGCCAGTTCTCTTTTGCACCACAGTTTCAATTCTCTGTTGTTTGAAGACCTTCTCCTACTTTACATTGCAAATATACGTATAACTAATTTATACCCACTTGCTTTTTAATTTTCCTACTTTTTCCTCTCCAGATTGGTCTTTGGCTGGAATAATGTTTTCTTCTGCCTGTTGTTTACAGACCAACAGGTTCACTAGCAGTGAACACATTTTCTTGGAGCTTCAGCTAAACTTCACTGTAAGTACACTGAAAAAACAGTGAAATACTCTGTGTTTCAGAGTAAGATCTACCAGCCCTCTCTACTATGACATGTCCACTTCATTCTGGAAATAATTCATCTGATGCACCCTGACATCATGCTGCCCTTTTTACAAGGTAACATTAATGGCTAAAAATTATCAGCTAATAAACTTACATGTATGTTCTCCTTGCTGCCTCTTGCTTGTGTTGGGCAGAATGAAATTTAACAACTTTATGATAGATCACAGTTCATAAAAGTAATTTTTCATGTATCTCTGGCTTTTCTACTTCTTTCTGGAACAAGGGGCAAGAAATTGTGTCCCCCGAGTCTAATCTTGGAGTCTCTTGTTCAGATGAAATGTTCAGTCAGGTCAAAGGCACTTTAGCCTGAACTGGAGACAGTAAGCAGGGATCTCTGCTTGACTTTCCTTTAAGATACTGTCTGGAATCTGTGTCCATGTGGCAGCAGCTTCACCCACCTCATCTCAGGAGCCAGAATAAAGTGGTAGTTTCAACATTATTAATTTATGTTTATAGAATCATAGAATGGCCTAGGTTGGAAGGGACCTTAGAGATCATTTAATCCAACCTCCCTGTCATGGGCAGGGATGCCTCTCAACTAGATCAGGCTACTCAAGGCTCTGTCCAACCTGGCCTTGAACACCTCCAGGGAGGGGGCAGCCACAACATCTCTGGGCAATTTATTCCAAAGTCTTGCCACCCTCGTACTGAAGAATTTCTTCCTAAGATCTAATCTAAATCTATTCTCCTTCAACTTAAACCCATTACCCCTTGTCCTATCAGTGGACGCTCTTGTAAAAAGTCCCTCCCCAGCCTTCCTGTAGGTTCCCTTCAGGTATTGGAAGGCAGCTATTAGGTCCCCCCGAAGTCTTCTCTTTTCAAGGCTGAACAACCACAGCTCCCGCAGCCTGTCCTCGTAGCAAAGGTGCTGCAGCCCTTGGATCATCTTTGTGGCCCTCTTCTGAACATGCTCCAACAGATCTATGTCTCTCTTCTGGTGGGGACACCAGAACTGGACGCAGTATTTGAGGTGGGGTCTCACACGAGCAGAGTAAAGGGGGAGAATCACCTCTCTTGACCTGCTGGCCACGCTTCTCTTGATACATCCCAGGATGCGGTTGGCCGCCTGGGCTGCACCAGCGCACTGCCAGCTTATGTTGAGCTTCTCATCTATCAACACTCCCAAATCCTTCTCTTCAGGGCTACTCTCAACCCACTCTGTACTCTGATGAAAATGTGACAAAGATCTGTAAAATAATTTATAAGATGGAAATTTGTTTTCCTCTTTTCTGTAGGTGCCTTCCACCAGAGTCTGGGAGATACATAAAGCTCTTTCCCATAAAAATGGGCATTTCTCCTGCTTCTGCAGGTGTGGCACTTCTCCCACAGCGTTCATGTAAGTTGCTGTTCTTTCTTCGTGTGTGGTATCTCCAATAAGTATCTCTGGAAATGGAGCCCAAGGAAAATGTCACAGTCAAGAAGATAGTTGAGACTAGGACTTCTCTGGTTTTGATGCCAAAACCTCTGTCAGCTGTAAAGGGGATAGTAAATTTACTTTTCATCCTCCATCAGTAAAACTGCAAGAGAGAACTTGATGCATTTTTTGTTCTTTAGGTGGAAGAAGCCACAGAAGAGGCTAACAGGGCCTTGAGGAGAAACTGCAGAATTTGGTTTACGGTAAGTCTAGTAAACCCAAAACGGGAAATAGAATTTACTAAGGGAGTTATCTTTTAATTATGCTTTCCAGATTCCAGAGCTTCAGATAAAAATCTGTTCCATTATTTTCTTTAGCCAAAATAAAAAAATTTCTTCTAAACCATAGCCATGATGGTAGAGTCCTGCATAAATTCCTCATGCTAAATTCAGACTGTGCTACCACATGTGCTGCATAAACATCCCTTATCTCAACATCTAATTTTGCTACATTTGGCAGCTAACTTCACAGGAGTTAGGACTCTTAACTCTGAAAACAAATTAACTGAGGAAAAAATATATATCTTTAAGTGAAAATGAAACAGCAGTAAAACAAAAAGTTGAAATTATAGTGAAACAAAAAAGACATTAAAATTGCAGTGAGTGTCTAAGAAACAAAAAAAAAAGAGACTAGACTCAAATGTTAGTCAATATCATTCAGTAGAAGAATGCCTGGATATAAAATGGATCACCTTTTTGTAGCTGCAGTGAAGTCTTTCCAAGGGATCCATGTCTCTGGTGCTGTATTGGTAACTCAATTGGCACAGTGTTTTTCCAAAACTAGGGTACTAATAGCAGCTCAAGACATTCCAAGAGGACTTTGTCAATGGCCACTGTGAGTCTGAGCTCTGTTTGCCCTATGTAGAAGAAAAAAAGGCTCAAATTTGTTCCAACGAGTGGAAAAGCCTCTATGGGCTATACCTTCAGATCAGGTGAACAGGAGAGGGTTTCACTGCTCATTAGTTGAGGACTCAGTCTCTGCTCTCACCTTGTCAAGTCTTACTTTCACTTTGCAGAGTGAATGTGACTATGTGGGAAGAAGAACAGGGAATATTCATGCCCTGAAAACTTTATTCTTACCTCTCACTGGTTTTATTTCTTATTGCTTCATTGAGCATTCTAGGATTGAGATCGACTGGCTGGATGGTGAGATGAGCATCCCTTCCCTAACATTCAGCACCCTGAAACATGGCAGTAAAAGGACCAGCTGATACATTTCCTGCAATGCTGACAAAAAATTAATGATGCGGGACCAGTATTCCTTTGCTATCACTTAGGTCCTTTTTAATTGATATTTGAGATGAACAATGTTATTCAGCACTGAATAAATGGACTCATGTATTACCCCTGTCAAGTATTTACTCTCAGCTCACTTTCAATCTCTTACTTATTAATGGAAACACAAAATATCACCTCACTGTGCTCTTGCTTTACCATGTTAGTTAATATCCAGTTGCTGCATGGAAAACGATTAATGGTAAAGAGTTTTAATACTTGGGTTGTTACTGTGTTTTTCCAGCAGGACATATCATTCATTTTACTTGCAGGTCTTACAGCAGCCAGGATATTTACAGTGTGGGACATGACCTTCAGCTGCCCTGGTAAGTCACCTTTAGAACACCCAGATCTCAGCAGTGGGTTAAATCTGGCTTTCAGGCCTTGTAATTTGCTATTTACTGTTTTGTCTTTCATTTCTAATCACCTACTAAAAAGATCTACAGGAAGGTAGTCAATGCCTTTTGAGTTACTTTAAACACCCTTGGAAAAAGTTGGTTGCTCACCACTCACCTAATAAGTAATTCCAGGAGTAGGGCAGGCCTCCTGCTGTCACCTTGAGTCCTACCTTCCATGGTGGTGGAATTTCCTCATACAGAGTAGGATGCAAGTCCATACTCTAGAAAGCAGGCACCTATAGTTATGAATGATGCATTATTTAATATTAATTAAATTAATCTAGGGATTAGTGGTACTGCATCTTCCCCCACAAAGGAGGATCTACCTCTGGATTTCAGTACGTCAGTAGACTGCTGAAGCATGATCATCTTCATTTAAACCTTAACAAGACCTTCCAAAAACCCTCGCAACCTTTGCCACCTTACATATCCTTGGCTCCCATGTCACTGCAACCACCACCAGCCCTACTTGACTATCCAGTCAGGATGCAGCCCACAGCTCAGTGTCTTCCTGCAGGGAGGGGTCCTCGTCACATTTTGAGGAGTAGCTAATTGGAGTGCAAAATTGATTCACTTCTCTGCTTTTGGAGACTATTTTTTCAGTTTTAAATTTGCTATCTGATAAGGCTGGTTGCAGTTCTGAAAATTAATTTGGACAGTAACTAATATCTGGCTCATATCCTTGAGGATTAATATAGATTGAGTTACTTACAAATAGGTATTCCCTACTGTTATATAGCAGTTGTTTCAAATACTTGAAACTACATACTTAATAGATGTGTTTGAATTCTAGCACCTCACTAATTCCTACTAAGCTTCAGAAAGTTTTGTCCCAATTTATTTAACAAGAAAAAATCCCAAACAGCACCAACAACAATAACAAACCACTAGCAAATAATAGAAATATCTGACTTGTCCTGGATATCAGAGAAAATAATCTTATCCACTCTGATATGCAATCTACGAATCTAGAAATTTTTGGCTGACTCATGAGAGTCAGCCAAAATGACACTGGATGTAGACAGATATAGTAAGAAGAGATAAGCAATTTTTCATGTCAACACAGAGGCAGGAGAGATGTGTGCATTAGTTGTTGGTAAAATTACCAAAAGCGCTGCAATAAAGTTTAGTAAACTTTTTACCTTCCATAATCATGAGCTTACCTGGGTCAAAAGCATTAGTCATGGATATTCATTACAAACTACAAGCTCATAAAAGAGAGCATATGGTGGTACTGAATTTCTTGCTATATAAAGTTAAATTCATAGTAATAACATCTGTGCAGTATTTAGCATCCCAATAATTAAAGGGAGGTCAATGTACTGAGGCAAAGATTGATGGCATTCTGCAAATCTTAAACAACAAGTTAAATAGGTATAAAATAAACAAACAGCTTTATTTCTAATTAAAGACCAGACAACTGAGGTGTGAATGCTAAGTGCTCAGTAATAAGGGTCAAAAGGAGTGGTCTCAAGCTGTGGGTTCTGTTACTGGGCTGTAATTCGGGAGCAAGGGCTGCTATATGAAGCAGGCTCTCACCTGCCATTTGCTGCAGATATAATACAAGTAACAACTAATAATCGCTGAGCAGGACCCTCAAAGCCCAACTAGTAGAATTATTACCTGCTCAAAGTGACTGCTTAACGTTTGTGAGAAGAGGAATTGGGCAATATTTCTAGCAATATAGAATCAAAGAATGTTTTGACTTGGATGGGGCCATTAAAGGTCATCTATTCCAACCCCCTGCACTAAGCAGAGACATCTGCAACTAGAGCAGGTTACTCAAAGACCTATCCAACCTGACATGGAATGTTTCCAGAGATGGGGCTTCTACCACTTCTCTGTGCAACCTGGGCCAGTTGCCAACCTCACCAACCTCACCACCCTCAGCGTCAAAGCCTTCTTCCTTATATCAAGCCTGAATCTCCCCTTTTTTAGTTTAAAACCATTATCTCTTGTCCTGTCACAACAGGCCCTGCTCAAAAGTCTGTCCCCATCTTTCTGATAGGTCCCTTTAAGTACTGCAAGGCTGCAATAAAGTTATCCTGGAACTTTCTCTTCTCCAGGCTGAACAACCCCAACTCTCTCAGCCTTCATGTAGTGTGAAAACTGTTTCAAAAGATGGAGTTTAGTAGATACTTATCCAAATCTACAAGTAAAACTTAGAGTTTTTAAACCAACATGAACTGAAAGGGATGAAATTATGCCTTTACCTGAATCCTGTGTGGCTTGTGTCACTCAGATCACCATCTATGGTGATTTAACTGGTATGTCATCTCCTACCTCTGTGACACGTGCTGCTCTAAAAGAAGAAAAAAAGGACCAACAGCACTCCTAGAGCAGGGATATCAAAGAGATACTACCTGTTGCTCCTCTACTTGCTCATGCTTTCCCACTTCATACCTGGGGGTTTCTGCTCATGGTTTTCTATAATGTCGAACCTGAATGTCTGTAGCAATGTTTCTGACTCTGCAGGAGGGTAGGGGGAATGGAAAGAAAAGAGAAAACAGGGTTTTACTCAGTTGTGAAGTTTGAGACAAGGAAACTTGTACTTGCTTTTTTTCTATGCAGTGAGGAAAACATGCAAATGAAGTGTGAAACAGAAATTATTTTGAAAACAGAGAGGAACAGCATCATTGAAAGAAAAGGACCATCAAGGGAAATCTAAATCCAGGGCACAACTGAGAGAAATCACCAAAAGTTGGGAGTAACACCACCACATTAATGGGGAAGGGAATAATCAAAGGGAATAATCAATGAAAAGTGGACCTATAATTTTAAAATTTTTATTCTGTAGAGATAATTTGGAATAGGATGGACAAAGAAAGCTATTATATAATTTGAAAAACATGTCCTCGTGTGTCCAGTGTATCATGCCAACCGACAACTTTGCATGTGTACTCATGATTTAGCCATAGAATATTCTGCTTCCAAAGCAGGAAAAAAGACTGCAGTACCTTATTGGAAGGAGAAGTTGGACAAGGGAAATAGATCCTGCTAACCAAAAAATAAAACCATGTGTCAACAATGGAAGTGCTGTATTGATTAGCTTTAAACCAATGTATTTATCAGTGTTATTTTTTACTGAGGTTATCCTGGCAAGCTCTTTATTACTATAAAGGAAACTCTTGGTTGGCAGCTCTACACAGCAGTTATTCACTTAAAAATGAGATTTTAGTATCTTCTGGTATTGTATAAATCTCCAGTAAAACTCCAGAAGAACCTTATACATAAACTAGCTCTGAGGATTGCCTCAAATTTGGAACAATAAGTAAATTTCTTTGTTTCAGAGATGAGCCTGATCTTTTTTCTTCTTGTAAAGAATAATGATGTCTTACTTAGGAGAACCTGTAATGTTTCTGGCCTGCACTCATAGTGTCTTATACAGTTAGGACTCGGGGTTTTACTAAGCAAGGAGAGAGATTTTTCTTAGCTTGAATGTCTTCCAGGGAAAAATAGGTATGCCATGGAAATATGCAGGAAAGGCAATAGGTGATCTTATTCTTTTGACTGCACTTCCCACCCAAGGTCATATCATATTTCTTGGATACTGAGGAATTTGGAACTAAGAAATTATCTGATGGATTTACAATTTGGAAATGTTTTACCTCAAAAATCTTGGTGTGCCAAAAGCAAGTAGTTAAAGGAAATGTCTTTGTTTTTAGAAAGATTCTGCTGGAAGTGAGTGGACACAGTTTCTGGAGAGCTTAGCAACAAATGCTGGTCACCAGTGGGGAATTCCCCAGGGAATGGCCTCAAATCCTGCCAGCATTTGGGTTACCCTCCTCTGAGATGGACCTTCTGACTACAGAGCTCCTAATAATACTAATTAGTGCCCCAATTTTAGTGGCAGAACTACCCCAGAGCAGGGTAGACCCGGAAACTGTTGAGCAAAATGAGGACCACGTCTGCCACCCCTTGTGCTCTCCGCATCGTTTTTGTTAGTCATGGCTTGTGCATGGGCTTCAGTGAGCTGCTGGGCCCTAGAGAGCAGCTTGGAGCGGACAGCTTTTGCTCTTTGTTTTTTCCAAGTAAGGATTTTCAGGCTTTGATATTTAAAGAGAAATTGTGAAAAAAGATCAATTCTGATTTGCAACAATAAAAAAAGACAGCTAGCAACTTTCCAAATGACAAACTAAACAACAACAAAAAGGGAATTTTAACCAGCTACAGGTGTAATTGCCAGGACTTTACATATTTATGCTCACTAAAGAGACAACAACCTTCGGCAAAGTAGAGGCAGTGTCTATTTGTGTGCAGAAAACAGCAGTTTCCTCAGTTTTATTCTACTGTCGTGCAATGTCCATGTGAGCCATGTGAACGCCTTGCTTCCATCCCGAAGAGAATGATGTTTCAGTGGACAGTAAAGCCTGTGCTATGTGTGCGTGCTGAGTATTAATTAGTTATTACTCATAACGGTGTTACTCCAGAGGGAGACAAAGTTTGGCTGTGGCTAGCAGATGTGTACTCAAGGTGCTGTTGAACCAGCAAATTCTAATGCTAAACAGCTCATAGGAAGACATGCACCAAGACTCATTTTGTCTGTTTTCAGAAGTGTCTGTGCTCTGACAGCCACATACTGTGAGGATTCTGACCAGAGCCATACATGATCAGAAATAGAAATCCTGACCTTAGCCAGCAGTGATGGGAAGAATTTGGGATGGATGTTTCACAAAAAGGTTTGTGTACTCACAGGTTTGTGGTAGAAAAGCTTGCCAAGGCAAAAAAAAACCATATCACCTCAAAAAAGCTCTCATGATTATGCTGGGGTTTTGGCTTTTGGTTTTTTATTGTTGTTGTTCATCTGTTATTTCTGAAAAAAAGGGAAATAAGAATTTCCAGACTATTATTAATAATAATAAATTAATAATTATACACACTTTTTAGAGAGTTGGGTTTGTTCAGCCTGGAGAAGAGAAGGCTCCAGGGAGACCTTCCTGTGGCCTTCCAGGACTTAAAAGGACCTGTAAGAAAGATGGGGACAGACTTTTTAGCAGGGCCTGTTGTGGCAGGACAAGGAGTGCTGGTTTTAAATTAAAAGAGGGGAGATTTAGACGAGAGAGAAGGAAGAAATTTTTTACAAGGAGGGTGGTGAAACACTGGCCCAGGTTGCCCACAGAGGTGGTAGAATTTCCATCCCTCGAAACATTCCAGATGAGGTTGGATGGGACTCTGAGCAACTTACTTTAGTCGCAGATGTCCCTGCTCAGTGCTGGGAGGTTGGACTAGATGACCTTTAATGGGCCTTTCCAACCTAAATAATTCTATAATAATTTAAGGTATAATAGTATTTTATACGTACATAGATGTATTCACATCGCAGTGCCCTGTTCAGGAGATACATTCCTGGCTTCCATGCTACTCAAAATGAGTTCAACCTGTGTGGCCTTGAGCAGAATGGCAGACGGGCATATTTTTTATTGCTGATTCCAGCTCTCATAAATTCTTAACTTGCTTAGAATTTGCCAGATTAAATGAAAAGTTACTGTAATTAGGGATTTATTGAAACATGAATCCTTGACCCAATAGAATATAATAACTCATTTGTTTCAAATAAGACCTATTTAATTGTTCCATCACTGGCCTAAGCAGTCCGTGCTGAGGCTTGGAGGCCTATTAGTGCAGTGTACAGTCACATATATCCTCCAAATCCACTTACAAAATGCTCTGTGAAATTTTTGATCCCCAAACCACTGTATAGGCAGAAGCTTCTAAAACAAAAATGTGTCATTTTAATTAAAAATTAAAGTGCTGAAAGCCCTTATTATTCTGCACTACAAAGCAAAGGCTATAAAATGCTATTTTTATACATAAGGTTCTATTTTAATTTTTTTTTGTGAACAACCTTCCCACTTTATATCATCAAAAACAATAGTTATTGATTTACAATCTTATAAATAAGACTAAAATCTTTTAACATGGAACTATAAATAGATATTTTTTTAAAAAATGAAAATTGTTCTCAAGCCAAGTCCATATATGGCGCTAGTCAGCAGAGAGCCATTTTACAGAGGTGTAGAAACTGCAGAAAATAATTTCTATAGAAAATGCAAAGAAATCTGAAACTGCACACTGCCACTAACAATGCAGCCATAATTAAGGAATTACCCATTTCTCCTCCCTGTCTTTGAAATAAGTCTTCTCTTTTTTTAATTGGTTGGATATAGAAAGCATATTGCTGTATTTGGCTCCTGTTTCCCTAGTATAAGAATAGTCCTACAAGGAATTCCCAGTAAAACAGTGTAGCAGTTCTACAGTATATTAAAAAAAAATACCATAGGAAAGTGTTATCCAATGGGCAGATGTTAACTTAAAGTGCACATTGTTTGGAAAAGGAGTTAATTAACAACTTATTAATTGGATAGAAAGTCTGAAACTGTTGTACTTCTAGCAAATACATAATTTTCTTCAAGTATTATTAAAGCGTTTTTGTTGTACCTATTAAAGATTCTTGTCTCTAAGTTAATTTCATTATGCTAATAAGCTATCATCGTTACAGAACCTAAGCTTTGATCCATGTTAATTGTCGTGATCTTCAAAGACAAAGTCACCACTTACTTTAAATGAATTTTACATCTTTTTAAAGAATCACACGGAAATTAGGGGAAGTAATTAATTTTTTATTATGTGTCTCAATATTTTTAAGGGAGGAAGTCAATGGTATTGGCTAGAATTCATTTTAACATTTAACTAGGGAAAACAGCATGAGGCAAAAAAACGTTCAGATGCAAAAGATTAAAGAAAATTTGAAACTGGGACCTAATTTGTCTTGATAAACTTTGGTGTTTAATATGCTTCTTTTGTTCTCAGTGTGAAACTGTAGGGTTTTGATTTGTAAAAACTTTTTGAAGAATTAATTCTTTCTAATTTTTATTCCTTTCTTTGCTTTCCTTTCACTGTAAGACAGCAGAGTTGACCTTCAAACCATAACACTTTTAAATATCTATGAATATACACGGTTAAATCTATTAGTGGTCTGAGATTAGCTGTTACACACTTGCAGAGTGTGTACCTTCTGCAGAAAATTTTATCTTTCAGTGAACGTTAACAAGGTTATTTAAACTCGATGAGTTTTAAGCAAATAATAGAATATGTGTAGTAAGTGATCTATTCCTCTTTCATTTAAGTGTCGGTTATTTTAACCCTTTGGTGTTACACAAAGCTCAGTTCTGAATCAATAAGATGTTTTTCTATTTGAGATCAGAACCTAAATATGTGTATTGTCATCACTGCTACGATTGCCAATTTACAGTTTCCACTAATTTGCCTTTATCTTTTTCAGACCTCTCTTGAAAAAAATGCAATATGAAAGTCTTGTAAATAAGAAAAGAAATAAAGAAAGCCTGTGCTCTCCTAACGAGAGTTCACCATTTAAAGTCATGCTATACTGAAACTGCTCTCTGTTATGTTTCCAAAGTCCTGTTGCACTCTCAATGAAAAACGGTCTTTGTTGAAGGCAAGAGAGAAAAGTAATTTAAGGATAGTAACAGTGATTGAAATCAAAACCCAGATTACCTATTTCATTCTCCCTAGTTAACAGCATGTAAGTATTGTAAATGCAAGTAAACGTCAAGTTTAAACTGAACATACACTGGTCGGATTTCTGCAGCAGACAGGTGGTGAGCTCATTGCGAGGATTTTTCAGCATTAATGCTGTACTTATTTAGACTAACACCAGGCTTGCGTGACCCTCATCTGGATTTAACCTCTGACCTGTCAATCCAGAGACATACTTTCAGATCTCAACATCAGTTTTGCCTTTTTTTTTTTTAAAGCATAGATGACTTTTAATCATTAAGCAGCTTTCATAACTGGAACATATACATGTGCTATTCAGTGCTTGCTGATTTGTAATCTAGGTTTCTGCACGTATAATCCCCAGTGTTTAAGTGAATTCGGCTGAACTTCAAAATTCTTTGAGCACATAGTAGTGATTGGGCAAAGGATTGCTCTGCTTATCTGTGTGACTTTTCACTTTTTGTGGCAGGCTTTTCACTATGCAAAAGGGTTTACAGACATGAGATTTATTATTATTATTTATTATTATTGTTATTATTATAATTAACATTATATTTGGACACTAGTTGCATAGCCAGAAGGCAATTTTCTGACAAACCAACATTTTGTTTGATTTTGATTTTTTTGAATGCTTATTTTAATTAAGTTCAAACATAGACCATTTGTACTTTTGAAAAAGCACAGCTTACAGTGTGCATGGGGTATGATATGAAGACATAACCAACCCCACTGTAGAGAAGCAAGCGATTCCTCACCATATTGATAAATCCAAGGAAGGTAGTGGCTTCCAGAGTGCCCTACTCTTGCCTGAGCAATTGAAAGGCACAATTGTCCCTATCACATCTTTTATTAACAATGATAACACTCCATAAATGTTTATGTAAATATGCAGTGCAAAAGGACTCATCCCAGCAGTATTGTGCTTGTCAAGAGAGTCATTTTTTCACCTGGCAGGATGATGTTGTAAGGCTCAGTTGTCTCAACTAATCCTGGCTAAAATGCAAAATTCTGTTTTGAAAGAAAATTTCTGGCCAGCTCTAATCTTAACCTCTTGCATGTCTGTAGCTTCTAAATCGATGTCACATTTGTAATAGCTTTGAAAACCCATATGTTTGTAAACTAAATAAACCTTGATAGTCAAAGGAGATGAAGACAAGAATTACATCTCTTGGCAATGGTGCTCTGAGCTCAGTTTCAGCTCATGTTGGCTTCTCATTTTTATGCCCATACACTATGCCAAATCTTCCTTATCTATGCAAACATATTAACACTGACTGTTTGCTGATGCTGTGATGCATCAGACTCTTATCATCAGTTTTGACCCTAATGTTACATAATAACTTTGAAACTACACTTGATAGTTCACTGGGACCGCCTTCGGTTTCTCAGCTCTTTACTGAGAGCTGCCTCTCCTACCCACTGACTAAATTAGCTCCTCACTGCTCTCAGCCAGCTAAGGCAGAAAGGCTGCCAAATAGTTTCCTGCTCAAAGATCTCTGTATCCCTTCTGTGTTATGGGCCATAACTCTGCAGCTTTAGCATTTTTCCCAGGTATTTTTTTCCCATTTCATTAAATTTACGTGGTTTGTCTTTAGCGATGCAACCCCAGACCTTTCCAACATTACCCCAAACCTCTGCTTGTCCTATTTTCCAGTCTACCACTAGGCATGCTTGTTTCTTTTCTTAAAACAAGTATGTATTTTATTAATATGTGAAAAACTTCTGCACTAAATGTAACCAAAATGACACCCTTAATACCATATTTAAATACTGATAAGTGTTTCTAATACTGCCTACTAGGACTATTTAATGCATAAAGTAGAAAATAAATATTTGTCATCCGTTTTACTTGCCTAAAAGTCTTCCTTTAGGAATAGCATAACATATTCCTTCACAGTATATAATTGCCTTAATTATTTTTTGGCCTATCCCCAAAAGCGGAGTTCCATCTCTCTCCCTGTAGTGTCCGAAGAATATGCAAATTCTGCTC
This sequence comes from Eurystomus gularis, assembly GCA_013400335.1. Classification (NCBI taxonomy): domain Eukaryota; kingdom Metazoa; phylum Chordata; class Aves; order Coraciiformes; family Coraciidae; genus Eurystomus; species Eurystomus gularis. The sequence goes on along the minus strand of VZZY01024916.1, from coordinate 532,182 downwards.
ATTTCAGCTCTCAAAATAAAAAGCCTAAAAAGACTCTCCTTTAGCTATTTAGGAAAGGCTCAGAAAACTTTCCTAAGTGTGGCTCTTATGTATGCCAAGAACTTTCTTATTCATGGAAGATGTCCTCAAGCTCTTTGCTATTGTTCTGAGGTCTTCCCCTCACCCAGGCTGGCTTCTCAGCATTCCTGCAACAGCTCTGTTCATCACAACACCCGAGAAGTCAGCATCCCCCATCCCACCTACAGTCTGGAGCCTGCAAACACAGAAAACCCAGTCACGCTCTTAAACTTCCAGGCTCCCAGTTATGAAGCCAAAAGCATAAAAAGTAGGACCTTTTAGGGTTTCTGTGCTCCTTCTATTAAAGCTGAAAGTTGTAGCATAAAAGGGATCAAAGAGCTCATACGGCTTCTCATGGCTGTAGGTGTTTGGTTAAAAATCTCCAGGAAATCTCAGGAAAGTCAAAGGGTGAAGATCTTTGGGAGACTAGCTCTGCCAAACTTTGTTTCCAACCTACTCTGAGACTGATCACACCGAAAAGCATCCCAGAAGCCCTGGACATCACAGGCAATGAGCTTATGTGGTATTTAGGATTGGTCTCTATTCCACTACAAGATTTTCATATTGCAACTTCTCAATTCTTTCTTTTCTCCTCCCCAGCTATTAAAAATTCTACTTTTAATGTGAAGCAGAGTCAGTGTTCTGTGACCACTGTTTGAGTACAGGTATTGGTAATTCAGTTACAGAAAAGCGTTCCCTTTAAACAAGATACAGAGGACATGACCCAAAGCAGGATTTCAAGTATTGCATGCCCTAAATAACAAGTAAATTGTCCTGCCTATGCTATGCTCCAAAATAAAACAAAAAATAACCCAACTTTCCAATGTGTTAGTGAGAGAATATGAGCTAAATGGAGTCAAACAGGTGCTTCAGATGCTCGATGGAGGTGATCTGCCTAGCTTGATGCAGGCTTGTTCAGCTCGGTCTCAAATTCAGTCTGTGCAGGGGGTCTGTAAGGATTGACACATCGTGGTCACCTTCACAGCTGCACCTCAGTGAGACCTAGCACTTGTGGATAAGCTCTGATATTGGATAGATTCTTACATATCTCCAGCACATAGAGCTTAAAATTTTTCATCTTAAAATCTCTGTCTAATCAGCTAATTGGGTATTATCCTATTTTTATATCTCTCAGAAAAGTAATGGCATTCTGAGAAAAACTCTTCAATTTTCCTGTTGTCCAGAGCAGTTGCTTATGAAAAAGTAGTTTGTCTTGAGAGTTGCTGTGGGAATGTTATTCAAGCACTGGTGAGGTGCCAGAATGTGTTGGGAAGAAAGAGTTTCCAGAAAAATATCACCCTGATTAAAACCTGATTTTACTGAGTTTTCTTTATGCAAAGGGTTACCAGAATAGTAAGACAGTCATTAGTCAGATTTTCCTTCCCCTACTTGATCATTACCAGTGATGCTTTTATTGCTGTTACTTGAATGATTATTGTTGCAACAACTCCTTAGTGAGCTACTTAGGTACCGCTTTACTCTAGTCTCACTGCTCATGTGATATGTTAAATGTCCTGTTGATGCCTGTCTTTGTTTGGCAATTTTTCCACACTACTCTTTTATTCTTTATAATAAATTTAGTTGGATATAAGAGGAAAAGATGGAAAGTAATTCATAATGTTTTTTTCTTCTTTTGTTATGTTCTTCATAAGTCACCAGTGAAACTATCCACAGATAACAGCCTGTCTTATGCTAAATGACAAAATTAAATCAGCAAACAGCAGAAAACAACAGAAAATACTATTTTGATAATTGAAAGGATGATGTATAAATTTTCTCTTATAAGGCCATTGGTAAAGGTCATACATTTAGGTTGGTCCTTTTCAAAAGATAAAACTGTAGATAAATTGTATTTAATACTAATTCATTAAGGTCTGCAAAAATGGCCATGGGTGGACAGCTGCTCTCTTAATATTGGACTGAACAAACATCTCCCACGGGATTTCTGTGAAACATGCCTTGTTTCGCATCTTAGCCATGGACATGGTTAAACATCTTACTGTATTCTGCGAGTGCTATACTACTCTTGGTAGGAGATCATAAGATGTTGGGGTTAACTGTCAGATGCTTTACTCTTCTAAAGACCTTTGCCTTTTAACTAAATGCTTGCTTATCTTTCTAATTTAACATAGTCCCACATTCTTTTTGTAGTAATTTTGGTCTATCTGATAACATATAATGGAAAACATGTTTATGTCTTCCACTAGTTCTTGTTGCATATTTCAAATGCTTAGAACAACAATTTTCAGAAGCTTTCATTAAGGTTAATTTAAAAACTACATTAAATACAAACAGATTTTCTCACAAACAAAATGCAATGTGTACTTAACAGACTTCTGTATGTTATATTTGATAAACTACCTCATATAAATGCAAATTCTGACTTTCTGCCAGAACCAGGTGGTATGGCAAATATTTCTATTAAACAAATGATGCTGGGAAAGCAAACTTCAAGTTACGGTATGTTACACCAAGAAAGAAGATTTTTTTTCACTGAGGTCAGATGTATATTTATGTTATTTCTTTTGAGTACTTTACTGCTACCACGCTAAAAATAATGTAATACAGCTCTATATAAAAGGCAGGTACATGTATACACAAGATAAATTTCCACTTTTAACTATTTTTTTAAAATGTTATATACAGCTATTGCTGACTCCTTTTGGTTTACAGAACAGCAGTATAGGAATCTGCCATGCTATGAGCTGAACTCTGGAAACTGAGCCAGGAGGGTCAAGAGGAAGAGGAGGAACCCTCAAACCAGGAATTACTAGGTACGGTCTGAAAACGGAGCTTCATATACTTTTTGCTGGGTGCCAACTCATCGTGCTGCAGTTGGATAGCGTTCATTTGGAAAAGGAGCATGAAAATTAGAGCTGCCAGAGGCAACTATAAAGAGCGTATGATGGAAACAAATTGAGTCACCACCAATGTGGCTAACATTGTTGGTGGAAACTGGGACACCCGCATGAGCCATTGTTCGCTGTACCTCGTCTGGTTTATGTAGCTCACTGAGTTGAAAGCTGGATCTGCATTAACCTTGTGATTTGAGGGAGATTCAGGCAATGTGGTTTCAATTGTCTATGGATGCTTTCAGTTTGTACTGCACACTGCCAGTAACGCTCAGTCCTACTGGTCTCCCACATTTATGGTGTTCTCTCAGCTCACCCTGATGAAGTTGTGGTGAGGACTGTTTCCTGATGTGGTCACTTTTAGCGGGCTGCTGCTCTGCAAGTCTGCTAGGAGAGGGGGTTTTGTTCACTCTTCCCTCTGCCCCAATAACAGCTGCTGCATACAAGATTTCCCTGAATACATTTTGCTGTGGTAAAGGGCTTTTTTGTTTTTCAGGCTGGTTTCTGTCCTGACTTGGTCTAAAGCTGCCTTTGGTGTTATTGTGGAAGTATCTGAAGTTGTGATTTGTTCTCTTGAGCTCTGCTCATTTGAATGTTGCACAGAGTGAGGCTTGTACTGGTTTTACCACCTATTTCCATCCCACTGGTGTACACAGCTTTTGTCTGTGAGCATTTTTCTGTGGGCATGGGATGATGAGACCTACTAAAATAGCGAGCGATCACTTCAACTACCACCAAATTACAACCATGCCTGAGGCAAAGTACAACAGCTTTCTGACAGTGTCACCATGCTATCTTTGTGACAGAGATGGAGATAATGAGAATTAATTAATCAGTCTTTGATTAGAAAAAAAAGGAGGAGGAAATCCTTCTGCTATGTTTCCACTACAAAAATACACGAAACTGATGAGGTTTCTATTTGATGTTACTCCTCAAATACAGGACAGGCATCTGTAATGCAGCATTGCGGTGGCCACTGTCTTGGTTAGCCCTCCAAGCCCACTGCTGATGGACCAAAGGGGCGAGAGGTCCTCATTTTGTAGATAAATATACATTAAACACTAGCACCGTAAGGCTGATGCAGATGCTGTTATTTCCATAGTGCAAAAACTCTCGCTTATTCAAAGGTCTTGTGTAAAGTCCCAGGTACACACCCTTTGACTAGAGTCAACTCTGCCTTCTTTGCAGTATTGGGGGCAAAATTCTGTGTTGCACTCTTTAGACTGATGGCTAATCTTAGAATTGGTCCCTTATGATAAAACATGAACTACATGGTGCCAGTGTCTGACTGGAATTACAATCATCTAAGTAGATTCATTTGTATCCCTTTCATAGCAGCTATTCTCTGGGCACAAGCTTTTTCTGTGGGGCATGGGAAGAACAAAATTAATCTTATAAAGAGGAAGGGGTTTACACTGAAATCGATAGTTACAGAATTATCTGGGTAAATGACTTTTTCTTAATTCTTTCTCTTCTCAGAAGATGCAGTTTTGGTGGGTACACAAATCCAATGGCTGCCAAAAAGCTGATACTGCATGAAATATTTCATCTCAGCTGTGTTGAGCTATTCTAGACTTTAGAATTAGTGAAAACTGAGAGTGTAAAAAATGTTATTGTTGGAGGGGAAAAAAAACTATTCTCGTTATTAAATATGAGTAAATAAAAGGATAAAAATACAATTATGTTTAAAAATATGTTATCATTTTTAGAAGGAGTAGCACAGCTCTCCTGAGTAATTTTTAAATGTGAGCCAAAGATGTAATTTTATAGGTTGGAGCTAGATAATACACAAACATAGAGTGTTTGCATTATTTCAGAGAAACAGAGTATTGGCTTGCACAGGCATCTGAAGTAGGTCTGCCACATCGTTGAAATTTTTGGTGCAGTTGCAGTGGCTGGATCGAACTGCAAACCCCAGGACTCAATTCACAGGCTAAGTTTATTTCCCCTTGTATACCTCCAGTGCTCTTACATTTTCACTTTCAGCCAGGCAGAAGGAATCCTATCATTCCTTCTTACCACTAAACTTTTAGCTTAACTTTGGCTACTCTTCGACTTCATTTAGGGGATGCCACCCCAAAGATGCTGCAGCACCTAGTCAGGTGTTCCCAGCCCAGCCATAGCCCTTCTCTGCATGTTCACAGAAATTAATTGTACCAAAAGCATCTATAAAAGTTGCCAAATCCTTTTAAAGAGAGCATAATGTCATCATTTTCCAGTGGGTATCTTCTCTAAAGGCAAATAATCACTTTTCCCATTAACGATCTATAGTGATTGGACTGAATCTCTTTTCTTTATTCAGGTTTCTACAAAGGTTAGGGGCAGAACTTTTTTAATGTGTACGGGGATGCTATAGTTTGAATCATGTGGTCTGTTTTTCCACTGCAAATGTGACAGGTGATATAGCATCTGTCAAAAATCCTTCCTCTATATCCTGGAGACTATAATCATTTTTACTTTTCCCCTTCACCCATAACTCCAGAAATTTGGCTGGTCCTTTAAAGCTGTTTGGTCTTCTGCAGGGTTCTGAAACTCGCCTTTGCTGGGTGCAAGCCCTGGTAGCACCAGCTCCTGTATATACTAGCTGCAGTGAATAATTTGTACCTGAACACCAGCGTTAGCACCGGAGTGTTCATCCTCCAAGTCATATTAACCACATTAGTCCAGAGATACGGTAGCTGTGTGCTGCTTTGATCAGGCAAAGAAATATTTCATCTTTATGTTAATGCAGGACCTAGGTTGCCAACCAAGCTGCTATGCATGAAGTGATAGCAGATGGATTTCATTATGCTGCAGATAACATTCATGGCCTAGAAATTTTGGCAAAGGACCTGTGTCTTTCTCTGTTAAGAAAAACACAGGTAATGGGAAAGAAAGCCTGCCTTTACAAGGCTAAGCAAACCCCTTAATACTGTTTTTTTCAGTTTAAAACACGTATTTTGTCAAAGTCCATTTACCCTATGGACTTGCAGAATCACAGAAGATTAAATCATAAAACATTAAAATATAGAAGTTCATGTCATTTATCAGCCTATGCAGTTCCATAATTAATATTTTTAACTGGACATACTGTATACTAAACCACTCTAGCAGTGATGTTCTTCTGCGTGGAATACAGATGCAGTATCTACACCTGGGTTATCCCTGACTCCCATGGCAGATACTTGGATTAACGTTTGAGATACCCACAACACACACATAGGTTGAACTCCAGATGCCGCCACTTTCCTTTGGATGCTTCTCATTCTGAATATGTCATGCCTTTTGCAATTGGCAACTTTCTTCTGGATTTCTTTTACTTGTTGACATAGGAATTTCAAGCCATGGCATCTAAATTTCAGGTCAGTGTTAAGAATTTAATTTCCAAGCAGTTCCTTTGTGGTGTTTACTTGCAAGGACCAGGTCATGGCTATTGTAAATTCTTTTCTCCTTATATATTTCCAAGGAGTAATCAAAATCAGAGTCTTGAAAACTGCAGATTATTTTATCAGGATGTTGGATGTTTCTCTCTAATTTATCCTCTACCAATCAGCAGCAAGCTCCTGTGTCAGATACAGCTTGTATCCATCTAGTGATAGTACTGGAGAGCCTTCAGCAACTTGAAGGGCAAGGGCCTGATTTTGAGTATATCACTTGCTTTATGCTCCCTGATAGCAACTTCCAAAAGCTGGGAACATTTAAATACATTTAAATATTTTCAGATTTGTTGTTTCACTATAAAGCTTCACTTTTAATGTATTCTGGCCTGTCTAGTAGTTGTATTTGCAAACAAGTTCTGGTCCCAAACCAAAGTTTTTATTTAAATTTTTTTCTTTTTTGAAAAATAGGATTCTGCTTTTGATTGCCCTATTCTGTAAAAACTAACTTGTGTGTAGTCCTTGCTACGATTTAGGGTATCTATGAATGGATCTACATAAAAGGAATGAAAATAACTAATTATAATAATACCACTAAATGTCATGGCTGGCTAGAAAGTGGAAATCCCTTCCCATTACATATTTTCTGTTTTTAGAAAAGAAATTAGTCCAACTCTTGAATGAAAATTTAAAACCATAGCATTTTTCATATGAAAGGATTTCCAAAAATCTCATCTTTTTAGAAATTCACAATGATTTTTCAAGCTGCTTATAAAAATGAAATTGATTAAAACTTTTCCACCAGTTAACCTGAAAGCTGAATTTTAATAACACAGAAAGAAAACTCTTAAAACTAACTACTGTTTTCCCAACATCCTTTTCCAAGAAAGGATATTTTCTATTAGAAAAGCAATTTCAACAGAAAAATTCTGATACGGTCTACTAATTAGAGCATCTGGTGCACCCAGCTGGCCTAAGGTAAGATCAAGTACGAGTATGTAGCAACAGATATTTGCCCAACCCGCTGTTTCAGATCATACGTAGAAGAACCATCGATGTCTCCAATAAAGTATTCCAGTGCCTGCCCAGAACGTCCTTGCCATGAGCCAAACCTTGTCCTTGTCCAGTCTGTAGCAAAAAGGAGGACTGGGACCTCCCATTTGGCAGGAACCTATGGATGAGAAAACAGCAAATTTTCCTCTTAACTTCTAGCAGAGACACCATATTGTATCTCATTAGGATTTAGCAAGAGGTGAGATCAAGAGCTGTTTAATCACCAGAAACATGAAGACTAACCCAAGCATGCCCTGGGTTCTCTGGAGGAGGTCAACCCATGACAGTGAGACATAAATTTCCCTTCCAGAAGTTCTAACTTGAGCTTCTAGAAACAAATGCAAGAGAGAGATTTCTACTGAAAAAAAGTATATTATAGCAATCAAAATGTTCAGAGGGGAATATTTGACAGGAAATTTTTTATTTCATTGCTCTCAGTAAACTTTCTTGCTTTTTTTTTTTTCCAAGTGTTAAAAATGTACAGATCAGTACTCCTAAAAAAACTATTTTATTTTATTTTATTAGCAATGTAGGACTGGCAAGAAGCCTCTGAGCACTGGGTTTCACGCCCTCATCTCGTAATCCGATATGTGAATTGATCAAGCTTCATCTTAAATGGCCTCTGGGGCTGTTGTTTTCTTCCTTCCTCCATCCCGGTGTCCTCATGAGATGGCTGCTGGAGAGCTCGCACTGTCAGGTCCCTTCGTCAAGCTTCTCCCGAAGCTCATTAACTGCCAGATGATATCCATTCACACTTGTGTTAATAGCAAATCTTCTCCCCTCTTCTTTTAACCCCATTGGTTTATTTATAGACAGAAACTGCATCTCAGCCTTCGCTTTATTGGGCTGAGCATGCCAAGCTATTTTCATCTCCTCTGATAATACAGGCTCTTCTCTGCTCACCTAGAAGTCCCTCTTTGCAGATGTTCTCATCTGAATTAATCTGAACTGATACCAGGCAAAGAAAGGTTAATCTGACACATGCTACCTTGAAGAAAACCATATGGCAACGTAGCTTGTTATGTATTTACTTCCACATCCATAGCTATTCCTTCTTTCTATTCTTATCCCCGATCTTAAACACCATTTATCCACCTAATGGGTTTCAACTTGTTTGAATCCATTTATTCTCTCTCATAAAGGTACCTCTGTAAATCCTCATAGGAAATGCCACACGGTGCCTTTCAGTTTACTCCCCTTACTCTAAATTTCATGCAGTTTCTAGTTCAAGAAAGAATTCTTCATAAAGAATTGATCTCAAGAAAGAATTCTTCATAAAGAATTGATCTGTAATAGAGACAACTAGACAAACACATATGAGAAAACACTTATGTATATACACATAAAAATAAAATATATCTTATACATGTAAAAATGTGTGCATGTATAAATAAATATATTTATGAAAGAGATTTGTAGAAAGATAAATATATAACAAAAATATAAGTGGATTTTTCAAGGGAAAAAATTGTCATAGTGTTGCTGGGTCAAACTTGGGACATAGAGTGGAGGAAGAAATTGTGTATCAGACTTCTCATGGTAGGTAAATGGGAACAAGTGTAAAACAGAAGATAGGGTTAATGATTCTTGGAATTTGTCCTTATCCACTGAAATAAAAATACTATTTTGAGTTGTGCTTCTTGCACCTACTTCTTGCACTTCTGTTTAGTTAAGACTTGCTGCAGTCCCGCAGTAATGGGTTTTTACAAAGCCACTTTTTGCTTTGTTAAACAAATATGCCGTTAATTTGAGAAAATAATATTCAAAGCTTGATAAACACTGGTAAGTATTGCATGTTATTTAGTACCATAAATTCTTTTTAACATACTGCTTTAATTCAACAGACAAAAATAATTCAGAATTAACTTGCTAGACTTAGACCCTAAATGCACGCACAGTTTCCATGGAAGTCAGCATGTTGTAGGGCAGAATTTAGTCTGTGTCTTTAATTCATCTTAATCACTATTATTAATTCATAAGTACTGTTTCCAGAAATGTATTCAGTTAGTTTTACATTAGTCAAAATCAATTGTATGTGATTTATTTTGATCATTGAAGATTACAATTTTGATGTATTTGCTCTCATCCTGTATGTTAAGCCAGACAAAGAGGAAACACAAAGCTAAAGAACATGACCTTCTAGATATACATTTTATTCTTTATTTCCCTTTATCAAGAATTCACATATTCTTGGGTTCTTTGGGGCAATCCTAGTTTTGGTGGACTTTCACAGCGTGGGATGATGCAGTGAATGGTGAAATGTCATCGAGATGTCCAGCTAGACCTGGAAGCACAACATGGTGGTCATGCCAGGCTAGTGGCCATAGGCAATATAGGTTCTCTCTCCTGTAGCTATTCACAAATATAGAATAGCGGGGCTGAAATCTGGCTTGGCACCATCACCTGTCAAAAGTGGTTCAAATTTAGATCTTACTTTATCCAAACCAGCAACTTTCTGAAGACTTGTTTCAAATGAAGTGTTTAGCTTCTTCTGGACCCCCACCAATTTCTGTGCTGCAAGAAACTTGACATCCTTGTGCAAAATGGGGGTTTGGGGCAGGTCTGTGATACTTCAGACATGGAAATTCACTTGAAACCTGAGCCCAAAAAGTCTTTGGTGCCTTCTGAGATTTCAGAGTGAGCACAGGATGCCAAGCACTTCTCCAAGTGGAACCAGGAAAAAGGGCAATACATGCTGCAAGGGAGATATCCTCCATCTTTGGCATGGTTCTAATGTTCTGCATGTCAATTTACATTCTGAATTAGACTGGTAGAGTGTTTCAATTCATCCTGCCCCAGATATCCACCTACCAGCAGCAGCTTGTCCTGGAAAGGTGGTGAGCGCTTGGGTGAGAGCTGAGCACAGGTACGACAACAGGATGCAGCCTGGGAGCTTGCATTGAAATTAAGTGCTGTAAGGTGCGCTGCTTCCACTTGGGACTGGAGAATCATATAATCAGAGACAGCTTTGCTTGGACCTCCCACCCTGATTTTGGACATGTAAGGGGAGGGCCTCAAATGTATCTATGCCTGTTGCTTGCTTCCAGCTTGCAGGAACAGTGACTATAACCATGTCTTACTTCCACAGGCAGCTTTTCTGGAGACTTGCAGAATCGGGCCTTCAGTTTATAAATGTAAGTGGTGACTTCAGGTCAGTGCAGTGAATAAGGGTTTTGTTTTGGCTGTTTTTCTTTATCATTACGTTGATCCCCAGTCATGCTGTGTCTCCAGTTTGCACTTACTTGTGCTCATTGCCAGCTGGAAACACCACTAACGACTAACACTGGATGTTAGAGTCCATTCAAATTCCTACCATTATTATATGCCTTCTGAAGATGCTCATTAGCTTCCCAGCATATCTTTGTCTTTCTCCCAGTCTTTCCAGTTAAGTATTACCATTTTGAAAAAAAAGCACTCTCATTTTTGTCCCTTTAATGGCATCTCCAGCTAAAGACAACTGTACATGGTGGAGAGAAAAAAACAAATAAATAAAAAGCATGGTCACAAAACCTCGGTCATTAAACCTGGGATCCACTTGAGAGGAACCTCCCTCGCTTTGCATGGCGCACGGCTGTTGTACAGTGAGCTCAGTTAAGCTGAATTCATAAAGCTTTTGTGGAATTAAAACAGCATGCTCCGTACCAAGATGCCTTCACTTCCTGTGCCTTAATGTTAAATCCTGTAGTACTGTGGATCTTATAAATGATTGAGTTATTTTTAAACCACTGGATGTCTTCCAGTCACTCTGTTTCACACTGGATTAATTATGTAAGAATACTGACTTGTTCGTCACTAATGTTACAACTTTTAAAAACAACATGCTGTTTAAATTCAAGCTTGGCAACTCTTGCCTGAATCCCCTCAAATTTATGGCACCACACCCATAGCATAATAAAATCTTTAGTGGTCCTTTGTCTTTTAGCTTGCCTTCTATTTTTTCTCAAGGGTGTTTTATGCTGGAAGATGCATACAAAAGTTGTCCAGATGTTATTTGTATCAGAGCAGGGATTTCAGTCCAGCTATCTGTGGTTGCAAATGTTTATTTTAATGGGCTATTGTGCAATCCTTGCTGTGCGGACCTCAGTGGCCTTATATGTATGTTCTCAGCGATGCCAGCACATTGTTTTTAGATCTATTATTTTAGTCCAATAGCACTGTTCCTGGTCACTGGGGGGAGCAAAAAATGTAACACCTGTAGGAGCAACAGACAGTCTTCTCGCCAAGGTCAGCAGGGCTGGTGGGTGGTGGGTGGGAGCAGGGCACATTTCCATGCACTGAGACAAAGAGCTCGCCTCGGTCACTGCAGTATGTGCTGGGAGTTTATTTTACCATAGCTGTTGCAACAAACAGAGGGGTGGGTTTATCATACGGATTTGGGAGCCTAGTAAAATCTTAACCGGTTTCCTTGATACTGGAGTAAATTGTTTATCTCGTAACTAAAAACACTTTGTGTGTACACCAATGAGGACAGCGGATTTCAGCTCATTAAAATAAATTTAAAATGCAAGTTTCATTATGTGCTGTAAAGACTATGAACAATTGCTGGAGGAAAATATCTGGAGCCTTCCATCCAGCCTGTAAGCTTATCCAGGCAATGTGTAGAACAGAAGGGCCATCTCTAGGCTCTGCTCTACCTGTGTGGGTCTTGTCGTGACCAAGGTCTTTCATGGCAAGGAGTTTAAAGCTAAATTAGCATGCTAGAAGTGCCCAGGCTTGCATTTTCACGAAATGTGAGTGAGCAAGATGATGGCAATTAATGCAACACAGTGACACTCACATGACACTCACAGCACATGCAAAGAATCGAGCCCATTTAACCTTTAAGAGAAAATAGTTATTATATTTTAATGTTTTACGTATTAACAGTCACATATTATTTTAATGTGTTTAATATAAATAATCTTAAGCTATTATAATGTCATTTAAACCCACATAATTTCCTTTCTGTAGGAATTTGTGTGTAAATTACACTGTTGCGTTCAGCTCCCAACAATCCAAAAATAATGCTTAAAATAATTAGATTTTAAAAATACAATTGGAATTGTTCTTGGTCTTTTCATTTTTCAGCCTTAAAATTTACATTTTGAACTCCTCGATAATAAGGACCAGGGCCTGGTTTTTAAAAGCAAAAGTTGCTATTTTTAAGCATCATGTGATTCCCGGAGCTTGCGCTTTAATTAGATGGTACTAGGGAAATGGGTACCATTCGCAGCACAGTCCTTGTTTGTAATTCTGCCCAGTCCCACTTTTTTCCAACACTGTTCAATAACACAAGGTCTTTTCTACGAGGAAATTAGACCAAATAACTATTTTATCCTTAGATTGCAGGTATCATGTCAGTAGGGAGTGGCATCAGTCCTGCTGTGGAGATAGCTTAACTGGGAACCAGTGAAGGCAGTTAGCAGATGGCCTTTTATAAATCTGGGGCTGGGGTAGATGTTAAATATTTGTGTTCATGAGATTATAGAGTTGGAAGAACTATGCAACATGGCCTTTCTGACAAGACCCCACATGTCCTGCTCATGATGCATCTACTGCTGTTGGTCCCAGTGCATCCTCCCTTGTCCTAGTCCCCAGAACAAAAGGGCAGAATATTCAGTCTCGGAGCTCCTCCATGCCAGGGAAATCCCGGGTGTAATAAAGACCAAATCCTTCCCTCAGAGCCCAAGGCAATTCACGTCAATGAGATCCAGCACTCCTCCAGCAGTGAGGTGAGAGCCACAGACCCCAGTGCTCCAGCAGTTGCTTCACCTGTGGATCATGGCGCTAGAAACCCCGCAGCAACGCCTGGGAAAAAACAAATCCCCATCTCAGGTCTTGGCAGCCAGCTAAGAAGTCAATTGCTTCTCATTTATGTTCTGTAGAAATAAATGTATTTGTAAATCTGAAAGCAGCTGTTGATGCTCAGCAGTAAACCGATTTTGTTTTGCAAAACCTTTGCTGTTTGGTCTTAAACTGGTGAAGTTTTGTATGTATCCAGCACCCCTCTTCGCATTTCAGGGAAGATTTTATCTAGCTGCCTCTGTGACATATGGTAATGCTTAGTGTGCGCTGTATGGCCTGGAGCCATACCACTGAAGCCTGTATGCTCCTCAGATCTCCCTGGCTAAGGGAATCAGCAAAAGTCAGTATTTGAATGCAAGGGACCTCCTAGAAAAAGTCAGAGTATAGTGTATGTTGCTGGTACAAGGACAAGATGTTCCTCTCTTTGGGCTGAAGCAATTCTGAGCTAAGGTGACTGTGTGCTCTCCCCACATCAGCCTTTTGCATTATAAAATAGACCATTAATGCACTGTAAAAGATCTCGCAGATCTTAGCCATGGCAAAACAGCAGACAATCCCACTTCTTAAGGTAATGCAGATGAAGCAGTGATGTGGAGGAGAGCACCCTGAGACCTTTTCTCATCTTGTTTTGGGGAGGAGAACGCTCCAATTGCCACCTTTCTTTACAACCCTGCTGAGAAAGCACTGCCTGTTTTTCACACAGACTGCTCCCAGCCTCCCTAAGAAGCTGAAAGAGGTCCAGCAACATCCCCAGAACAGCCTGGTAGGCACAGAAAACCACCTGTGTCCATATATTGGTGTGGGAGAGGAGGAAAGTAGCATGGTTTGTGGAAAGGGGGAGAGCTATGGGTCTGGCCTTGAAGACATCTTCTTGGCAATGTTATTAATTCGTTCTGGGACCTTGGGAGACTCATTTAACCTCTCTTTGTCTCAAATTCAAACCTCTACAAGCAGTTATTATAACATTTGGCTGCATTATGGCATTGTTGAAAGGCTTAATTAAATTAAGTGTTCTGAGATCTTTGAATGAAAGGTGCTATCCAAGTGAAAGCTTGTTGATGATGATGACTCTAAATTATGAGGCCAAGTCTTTCACAAGTTTTGTTCAGTCCTTCATTAGACAAAGTTATTTTTAAACACTGTATTTAATGTAGCATTAAAAGTATTTATTTGGGGAGTGCCATGTGCAGCAGACATGACATCTGACCCACAGTGGGAGTGATTTGTCAATGAAGGGTTTTAATGGTAGGAACCAACCACACAACATTCATATATAGGCAAATGTGTGCTGGTCACAAACATTTACTTGTTTTTATTAAAAAAAGTTTTTTTGAAAACTTTAATTGGAAAGAAGTACTAGGACTTTTTGTTATTTCAGGAGAAATGCTGGCTCAGGTGGGAAATGAGAAAGAACTACTCAATGAAAGCATTTTGCAGGTGTCAGGGTGAAACAATGCATAAACAGACGTCTTCCATCTTCAAACCTGTGAGTACATCACTGGGAGGACAACATGCAAAGTGTGTTGGGACTTTCATGAGTTGGTATCTTACCAACAGCAAGGAAGCAAAATTCCAAAGTCCTCTTTTAATTTGCATTCCTTTTTTACTTAGGCAAAAAACCTGTGCTTTGGCAGGAAGGCTGTAGCCCTAAAACTCCTCTCCTTTCTTCTACCAAGCTTCACTTCACCTATTTCTTCAGCTCAAGTTTCCCTCTAGCAGAATCCTTGATGCATTCATCCCCAGCACTTTTTCCCATTTGGCCTCTTCTGAGTTTGAAAGACATACTTTTCCTAACTGCTTTTACTAGGAAGCATCATCCCCCAATATTACCTTCCCAGTAACCCCAACACAGCCATGTTTCTGTTGCTATGTTGAGCAAGCTACCAATCCTTCCTAGACTTTCCCACCAGCTTGTTTTCCTTTTTCAGAGTTTCCCTCTATTGTACTAAACCTACCTTATCAAAGTCACGAGAAAAGTAAAGACTTTACCAGGATACTTTAAATGCGGACTAGTTTTTTTGGGGGGAGTGCCACAGGCCTAGGATCACATCTAGTTTTGGAGTCTGCGCCTGTTAAAGGTCTGCTTTACAGCCTATTATACAATACGTGGGAGTCTTTCAATAGACAGGAAGGATGGTATTTTGGTTAAAGCCTTCAGGAGAACAGGATTCATCTCCTAGCTCTGTATGCTTCCTGTGTGGTTTTGGGAGAGACACTTTGTGCCATAATTTCCCATCTGCAAACTAAAGATGATATTACATCCTGTTTCTCACCTTCTCCCTACAAGCTCTGTAAAGCTGTAGAGGCTGTAAGCTCTGTAGAGCAAATACTGTCACTTTTGTACGCAGCACTTTCCACAATAGCATTTCACTCTCAGCTGAAGATTAATGACTATTGTAATGTTAATAATAAATAATAAATAATAATTGTAATCATACATAATACTTTTAGCCTTACTTGCACTTAAGGTTGATTCTTCCAGACTTCCTGGAAGTTTATCTTGGGACCAGCCCGAGGAAAGAGTAATCATATCAAACTGTGCTAAATAAGGTGGATTTCTTTTCTCATATGTTTTCTCTCTATTTACTGAAGCAGAATTAACAGTAGATTTAAGACCATCAAACTCATTTCACCTTTGTTATATTTAAACTAATTAGTCTCAGAGCTGAAAAACACATTTCTCAGATTCCAGATAATCTTAAACAAAACACTTCATGCTGATTTTATTCTGCTCCTATCTGTGCAAAGATTAAACAAAACCCACAGTTGGTTTCATCTGCCAGACTCTAAAAAAAATCATGCCACAGAAAGAGACGGGGGGAAATAAATCCAAGGCAAGGTTTGCAGTGCTATGAGTTTGCTCATCCTTAGTTTATCTTCTACAAATGAGCATTTATAAAACAGTCCACCTACTGTTCTAGTTGCTACGATATAATGCAGTTCCACTGAATGATCCTGTTAACCTAACCTTCAATTTGCTGGGATTTGAACTCTGAATTACAGCTTACTAACATAGTTTAACAGCTGGTACAAGGGCTTCTTTTGAATTTTTAATCACATGAATTAAAGATTGCTGGAGATGCTTTTCAGACCTCCACTAGCAGTGATCCAATGTACAGTAAGACAAGTATAGGTAGCCCCATGAGGATTAAGAGCACAAAGGTACCATGGCTTATGAAGCTATGCTGCACTCTTCGCTTGCTAAATTAGGGATACTAGTGCAAATCGTTTGTATGAAGATAAATTCATATTATGGCTCCAAACAGACCCTGAGACATTTAGATTGATTTTAAACTCCTCTTTTTAGCTTGCATTTTTATACACAGCATGCATCGCACAGTACGCAGGTTTGGAAGAGAAAGCTTAGTTTAGCAAAATGCTTCTTCTGTTCCATATATGAAGGAAACACAGACACACACACACAAGCAAGAGAGAGAAAGAAATACATAGAGAGTGATTGCAACCGATAACTGGAATGCAATGAAAACAAACATGACCGTCTGTGGATGTTTCAAAGTGGATGTAATCACTTGTTGCTGTCGTACAGTGTGTGGAATGTGTGCGTTTAGATTCTGCACTCTTCACATCTACTGTTATTTATTCCAAGATCTTTCTCATTGACGATATTTCTCAAAGAAAAAAAAATAAAGGAAAGAAAAAAAAGACAAAAATGTAGTTCAACTGGAAGCTTCTCTACCCTAACACGCCAGCTGATGAGTGCTGTGAGAACTTGGGAAAACAGACCCTGCCGCTCAAGTTCACTAGCCCTGCAAGCCTGAAGATCAGCACAATAAAGTTGATGGAGTTGTTTAAACAAAGTAAGTAGGGGGAGGAAAAAAAATAGAATAAAAATTAGGGCAGCAGGAAAAAGAAAGCATGTTGCTTCTTAATTATGCTGTGTTCTCTCTCTAATGGATTGGCCTCCCCACATGCCCTAAGTAAAGCAACTGGCATGTGGCATCCTCTGCAGATCGAGGAGCAGTGGCAAGTGTACAGCTGTTCGTGCTGACACACAGGTGTTGGATTTTTGGATTTGATAGCTAGACAGATTTTTAAGGGTGTATGGGGGAATCATCTGCAGTTGTTACACGGAAAGTGAGTTGTCCAAGAATACCAGAGTTAATTATTATGTAAATCCCATTTCACAGCCAAGGCTCGGAGCTGGAATCAGAACCACATCTTCCTTGCTCTCTGCCAGCTCTGGGTCACTGTCTGATTTCCTTGCTCTATCCTTCTCATTAAGTGCTGCATGTGAGCTGGCAGTGGATGGACAATGGCAATAGGAAAGAGGCAGGAAGATCAAGTGGCAATGAGAGACAGGGGAAGCTGGGGTGATCCTCTCAGTGAGCACAGGATCTCTGGGAAGATAGAGATGGCCATGCAAAGTCACTGAAGAGGTGATGCTGAAGCTACAAGGATGTCCTGGAGGAAAGCTTTAAAAGCAGCAGGTGGGGAGAAGTTCAGATGGAGCTTTGGCAGCTTGCTGTGGTTGTATGAACAGTATTTGCTCCTGCTCTTAGAGTTTTGCTCATAGTAAGAGTACAGAGCAATGTGGTGGCTTTGGGCATCGTGGAGTTGGGGTAGAGAGCATTTGACTGCGAAATGGTAATATCACAACTTCCCACCAAATTCCCTCTATGGATAGCCAGTGATTAAGTCCTTTTCCTTTTGCAAGCCTCTTAATGTAACTGTGCCTCAGTTTCCCTGGATAACAAGTTATTTCATTGAATCAAATGACAAATATTATAGAAATACAGGGCAGGGTGTAATATACTCTCTAAACGATTAAGACGTATAAGCCTTTATATTTTTAATGATCTATTTAGAGCTGTTAAATGAAGCAGAGGTGTCAAGAGTGACTGGGGGAGATCGCAACATGGAAAGTTTTGATGGTGTGCAGTGGGTGGGCCAAATTTTCCTCCCTGTTCCTTTGGGGCTCCAGGAGTGGATCAGAAGGCTGCTGATGGGTCTGCTCTCTACCTGCACTCAAGGGGGTAAAAATGCCAAAACTTCCTATTTGACCATTTTTTGACACAATTTCACCTTGCAAGAAATTAAATTTTACTCTGTATGCTCTGGGACCCCCAGGCTTTGAACTTCTGTCAGTAGCCCTGCCGGGTGTCCATGCCTCTCTGTCTGCTGCTGCCATGGTAGGCACTGACGTCTCAAGGTTGCATTGCTCTGGTGATGGTTGAGCATCGCTTTGACGGGCAGCACCAAGAGAGCAGAAGGAGTAGCATGGCCAGTGTTAACACTCTCCTGTAATTCAGATGTGAGTGATGAAACTGAAGAATGCTGAGCAGCTGGGAGTAGGTCTCAGAGTGCTGGGGGTGGGCAGGCTGGGGAGTATCACATTTCGCTCCTGGGAATAGGCATTTTTCTTCCTAGAGTTAAGTCTTTTGTTTTGTTTGTGTGTTCTGCTCTTAGTTTTGCTTCTTTCCCCATAGCTGGCAATGGAAAATAAATCAAATTCATCCCTTCTCTCTTGCAGTTTCCCAGGGAGGAGGAGAGGAAGAACACCTCAGCCCATTTTCCCGTGACACCTAGCCCCACTCACTGCTCTCGCAAGCAATGCTCTCCTTTGCCATAGCAGCCCACTCGCCCAGCCTGACGTTGCTACACTGTTCCCAAGGTCTGGATATTACCATCCGTCACAGCAGCTCTGGTTCCAACACTTTCTAAATGTCTGAATTTCCTGCTGGCTCAATGAACAGTTTTCAGCTTGTGGTACATTATATAGCTACCGGGTGAATGGGGCTGAGCATTCCCATTTGGCTCCGAGTGTCGTGTTCACCTGAGCTCGCTGGCAGGATGAATAGTTCACCGTGGTTCTAGTGTTAACCCCCTTTGTGAACTATCAGTGAGCCATGTACCTTATTACAAAGGCCGACAGCTCCCTGGAAACTTAAATCCACTCTTTCTCCTTTCCCTACCATAGGGAGCTATAAAAGAAAAGGACTTGGTTGGTAGGCTTGTAATATAACAAAAAAACCCCTCTGTTGTGGCAAGATCCAGACTCCCCAGTAACAATGAGGATTATGCTCTCACATCGAAAATGCAGTTGCTAGTTTTAAACTGCGGTACCTTATTATGGATTCCTACAGTGTGCATTTATGTCAGGGGCTTGGATGTTTAACTTAAGTCAAGTCTGGGTAGAAAAGAGAGCTCAGTATCTTCTGTTGGTTTTTGGTTTTTTGTTTGTTTGTTTGTTTTTGTTTGTTTTTTTAGAGGTTTTTTTTTAATACGGGGGAAAAGATGCAGCTCGATATGCTGGTTTAGTGCTACCTTCCCTCAAATCACTTCTTTAAATAGCCTGACACTGGCACTAGGCAGGAGCTGGCTGAAGAATAGTTTTTTTTTTTCATCTGATGGCTCGCCAAGGTTGTTTTCAAGAAGGAGAAGTAGAAGAAGAACGGGGGAAAAAACCTCCTTTTGCATGCCAGTCATTCACTGCCTGCCAGTTCCCATGGTTCTCCTATGGATGGTAGCCACATAACTATTCAAAGTACAGTAAACACTGAGGAAAGTGAAAAGAAACTCATGAAGCAGAGAACAGCAAAGGAAAAGAGTTGGATATGGGATATGTGGCAGTAAGAGCCACTTAGGGATTGTTTTATGATGCACCACAAATGCTTACTTCATTCCCAGCAGGACCAGCATGCTGTAGGAAGGACTTCATTTCTGCTGAATGAGGAAACCAAGTGATGATTCAGCAGCACCCTTTGTAAGGGGTAACAAAGAGGCAGTAACTTTTCTAGGGCATCAAATATGGAAAAGGGTGTCCACCAATATCATTTAGCCATGCTTGGGAAGAGCACATATAGTCCTTTGCAAGGATTAGTAGCCCCAGGGGATTTGTCCCATCACACTGCTCTTCCTCTCTGTTTTTTCAGCCTCTGCAGTGGAGTAAGTGTTGTTTTAGTTTTATTTTTCATTATTAATTTTCTTTTTTTTGGTTCATAAGTCAGGGAAGGAGCAGAAAAGAGAGGAGGTGAAGTGTTAGAGTTTGCCTCCCACGTACCTGATGCACTGATGGGAAATAATTTTTCTTACCTCTGGGATAAAGGAGTTGTAGGTAGAGATGCTCTTTTATGAGACCTCTTGTTGCAGAGCTATGCATTGCCTTCGCTGTATGTAACATATTAAGCCCCTGTGGGACATAGGAGGTGGTGTACCAGAGAAAACATGTTTCTCTCATTCAGAACAAACTTTTTATAGAAAGAGAGAGGTTATCACTATGGATTTCTGTGATACAGTTAAGCACAGGAGAAGTGCTCAGATGGGTCAAAAACTTTTCTCCCTGAGAGCGGTACAATGTGTTTTCCAGAATGATTCCCCTTTAATAATTTCTTTAACAAAAATCTATCTTCTTCGACAAATGGCTGAAACCTTACAGATTTATTTGTCATTTGCATGATGAATTACACAAAACCATACCAGACTGTATCTGAAGAGAACTCTTCTCTGACTGTGAAATAGCATATCCTGATTAAAAGATAATATGAAGTCTTACTGCACCAGGACAGTTCTGGTACGGCTCATTTCTCTCTTGAGTTCCTTATGTTTGAGATTGGTACCTAAGAAAGACACATGACTCCTTGCCATCACCATGCCTTTTGCTCTGCTAGTCACTCACCCTGGTGCCATGTGAGAGTCTCTCCTGGTTGTCCCCTGGTTTTGCACTCTTGTGTATGATTGTGTAGATATTGAGGGGACTGGAGCAACTCTGTGATGAGGAAAGGCTGAGAGCCTTGGGGCTGTTTAGCCTGGAGAAGAGAAGACTCAGAAGGGATCTTCTCAGTCCTTATCAATATTTAAAGGGTGGATGTCAAGAGGATGGGGCCAGACTCTTGTCAGTGGTGCCCAGTGCCAGGACAGGGTGCAATGAGCACAGACTGGAACTCAAGAAATTCCACCTAAACTTCTTTCCTGTGAGGATGCCAGAGCCCTGGCCCAGGCTGCCCAGAGAGATTGTGGAGTGTCCTTCTCTGGAGAGATTCCAAACCCGCCTGGATGCAATCCTGAGCAACCTGCTCTGCGTGATGCTGCTTTAGGAGGGGGGGTTGGATGAGATATTTCCAGACGTCCCTTCCAACTCCCACCTGTCTGGGACTCTGTGATTCTGTAAAATGAAAATTCAAAAAATGAGTTATTTATGGTTTCAATTATGTCTTTATGTATTTGTTTAGAAAACAAACAAACAAAACCCCCCCAAAAACCCCAAATCAAACCGACCATTCCCTGAGGAAGAGAAAGGTGCACTTTGAGAAGAGGAGCAACAGGAGCCTTTAGGTGGCTGGAAGTATTGACTCTGCTGCAGATTAGATTAACTGAAAGCTGTAGTAAAATGTTGTACTTCCCTACAGCCACAGAAAGTCTTCATACTTGAGCAGAGCAGCTTTATAAGCAATGTGTAAAAATGACAATAAGCATCTGCATGTATCTGAGGACTGTTAGACTGCGAGGATCATGGTGTGCCCCAGGAAGATGAGTCCCTTGGTGCTGAGTGATGCTAGTCTGTGCAATCAAAAGGTGTATGCTGGGATGTCCTGTGGTCCACTCAGGTTTGTTCAGCACGTGCTCTATATTTGTGTAAATAGGAGAGGGTCCCAGGGAGATCGCAATTGTCTCACCAGCTCCCTCACCAGCTTTCAGACCCCTCTCTCGTGCAGCTGCAGCCATGATTCATCCTTGTTCCCATGCTCTCCTTGCCAGCAAGAGTGCAGCAGGCACCTGGTGTGCTAAATAATCCTCAAGCAGAAGGCTCAGAGATCATTAACTCTTCAGTCACCATATTAGGGTATTTTGCATAGCACATGCCTAGCAGTGGTATAGGATCCCACATGAAAGCAGTGGAAGCCCAGTTTATTATTGAAGTGGTGTAATGGAGGAGTGTGTATGGGTCTTCTCAAAACGTCTGTAAGTAATATTGGAGAGGACAGAAGTGAGATGGAGATATGAAAGGCTGGAAGACTCTCAGTCTCCATCTCAGCTGTAGGAAGGTAGGAAGCATTGTGTATCAGGGGAGCATCTGAGGGAGGTCAGGATGAATGTTGACAAGCAAAAGGAGACTGAGGGCTCCCTTTGAATCACTAAAGCCAGAGATTAGTGCCACTCTGGTTCCCCTTGAGATGCTTCCAGTGCTGCACATCGATGGGATGGGATGGGATGGGATGGGATGGGATGGGATGGGATGGGATGGGATGGGATGGGGAGTGACCTGCTGAGGAGACAAGAAGCACCATCCGTTGTGTATGTCTTAGCATCCCTACAACTGTTGCCTCCATCACAAGGTTTCCAATATTTTAAGAGGTTCCTGCCCCTTTCTGCACTCATTTCAAGGAATGATATGGTCTTGTACCACTAAAAAAGGTACACAAGGAGAAGGAGAGTCAGCAATGGATCTCTTTTGGGCTTTTCCCTGACTCTAGTGGAAGTGGTGGAGTCACTGTGCCTGGAGGCATTTAAAAATCTTATAGATGTGGGGCTGAGGGACATGGTTTAGTGGTGACCTGGAAGTGTTGGATTAACAGTTAGACTTGATAATCTTAAAGATCTCTTCAAACCAAAAGGATTCTGTGATTCTTTTTGTTCCAGCAAATGGGGGAATAGGAAGAACACATTCAATGCGAGTGTAATTTACCTGTGACTCCATACAAGCTTGTTCAGCAGGTTATGCACCAGCCCCATAACATGGAGCTTCCTTTGCTCTCCTGATCATTCATGGGGGAATTTCTAGCAGAAAGTGCAGCTGAAGAAAATCTCCTATCCTACAAAAGTAAACTCTGCATGTGTCTAAGGGGACAGGCCTAGTGTCTACAACGCACATTTAAAAACAAAAAGAACTCGTACATGCTGAGAAAAGAGACGTCTGGTCTTCTGGGACCAAATTCTGACTTTGTTCCCGAGCTGTTGAATAATTCAGAGGGCCAAGCTGATATCCAAGCAGCAGAGTGTGGGTGTAGACCTCTTGCTTTGCAATGCACCTACTGTGGATAAGTCATTGCGCTATGTGACCGATGCAATTCCAGGGACACAAAGTTCTGGAGGAAAGACAGGAAATCTGTTTAAATATACATACAAAAAATTGATGAGTTAGAGTAAGGTTATTTAAAGCTTAAAAGAATGTAGCAGAATGTCTATTGCTGTCATCCACTTCTCCTTCCTTCCCCTTTGCTGGTCCCAGTTTTCTGCCATGTTAACATGTGCAGAAGAGGTGGCCTTGTCAAGCTTTCAAAAGGCAGCATACTGAAAAGGTCAGAGTAGCATAGTATGACAGAGCATGTAAGTCATTATAATTCTAATATTGCCTTTGTAATGAGAAAGAGAGCAGAGCAAATTATTGTGGAATATGCTGTAAAACTTGGGAAAACATCATAGTTATATTGCTGCCTAAGTTCTCATTGCTAGCTTTAACAATGAGTGGATTCTGTGTGTGTCTTCATAAATGTGTTCTGTAGCTTGGAGGAGGCTAANATTACTGCAAGGTTGGGAGAAACTGAAGCTAACTAAAGAGCTTAGGGATTTTATTTGATTTTGTTGTTGATGTTTGTCTGTTTGTTTGTTTCAGTTTAAGGTCTCTCAAAACTTTGGCACTAATTCCTGCCATCTGAGCAATGTGAAACCAAGGGTAAGGTGTTTTTATTATATCTAGCTCCATTTCACTCATAAGTCCCATACAGTACCATTTTATTGCAATGTCAGGCTCTTTACCTGGACTTATTTGCTAGAGATGCTCCTTTTGCAAAGATTTGGGTGACTGATAAGGAAGGAGTAGGTTACAGTCACTTATAGGTCCCAGAGGATAAAATTTATAAGAAAAGTAATGTTCCCGGTTTGGAGCACTAGCTGGTGGAGAACACATAGAAAAAAACCAACCAGGTTGGAAAAGCACCTGTCATGCAGAGCTAAGTCCCAATTAATTCTGAGTGCTTTTTCGCAAGTGACTTGCTGTGCTGAAATAAGTCCTTCAGACCAATTGTCCACCTCTGCAGTGGATAGACCAAGTTCACTATGACTGGTGGACACTAACAGACACAAGCCTATTTATGTCCTACTGCTGTCTACTGTTTAATGTTGCTTCAGGTTACATTCTTATATTCTCATTAATATATTCATTTTATCTTACTCTGAAAAACTGCAGCCTTCTATACACTCAGAGATTTAAATAAAGCAGATTATGGGTTGATTTATGTAAACCATTGAAAAGTCCACTTGAATGAGTTTACAAGCTGCCTTTTGTCAGTTTGGCTTTCTTTGATATCTGAGATTGCAAATTAAAATACGAAATGAAAGTTATACCAAATGTGCAAGATGTCATTTATACCATGGAAGCTGGCATTTCAGAGGAGTGAACTGTATGCAATTCAGAGCTTTGATCTTCAGGTGGAAAAAGCTGAAGCCGGAAAGTGTTCATGGTTTTTCAAAAACAAGTCGTGATCAGAGGAAACCACCTGTGATATGTCCTGACTTGAAGAGACAGAGGGAAATAGTCTCTTTGCCAGGCCATGAGTATGATCCAAGTCAGGTAATAATGCCACCATGACACTATTACTCATGGAATATTGTGTCTTTGGGACTTGTTTGTCTGTTTGTTTGCTTGAAGTCTTCAGTAGACCATATGGAGCATATGAACCTTCCACTCATGTATAGGCATAAGAGACTGGTTTTCCTGAGTTGGACTAAAGGCCTGTGGTGGGTTGGACTGAAGGTCCTCAATGTCTCTGCAGCCTCTGGCAGTGTCCATGAAATCAGGACAAGGGACATCTCCTTGAATTCGTTTTGGAACACTTTTGTGGGAAACAGTGATTCAAGATGGCTTTTGAACTTAAGTTGGGAACATCTGGGATTTTGTTTCAGGCTCAGCAGTAAGGAATGTGAGAATGATATATCTTCACTGCTAACTTTTAGCTTATGTGACAACATAAGCTAAACATAAAATGTTTAAAAGATGGCACATACATAATCATTTTTGGCTCATCATCTGGTGAATGATCTGCTCTGACCATGGCATGCACTTGCTTTATGTGAAAGGACCGGAGTCCCACAGGACACCAAAACCCCCTTCATCTCTAGGTTTTGGTCCATTTGGTTTTGGCAGAGTTTGCACAGCAAAAAAGACCATGTGAAAGTCTGCAGGCTCTTTAGCTTTTGGAGGGGAGGCTGAGGGTTCTGAGAAACCCATCCTCACCCTTCACCTCACCTTGGCAGGCAGCTGAACTCCTCTAGGAAGTCTTTACTCAAAGAACATGAAGCACAAGACTTGTCTCATAGCCAGGACATGGCCTTCAGAGGAAAATTTTGAACTGAAGAGTCTGCCTTACCAGGTAACTGTTTCTCCTCATATAATTTTGGCTAAGTAAGCTCTCAATCCTTCAAAATAGCAGGCCAGAGCTGCATCAAATGTCCAATGAGAAGTGCGTGGTGGTGAAAGGGTTAACCGTAGAATCATTAGTTTTCTGAGAAAGCAGCGGGGGGAAGAAATCTGGACCCAAATTCCAAATTCTGGTTCCAGCTAAGCTTCACGGGGTGAGTTTGAATCTTCTTTTTAAAAGGCAAAACCAATACGGTGCCCCAATTATTCTTTTATTTTGCAAAATGTCAAACTGCATGTGATCCATTTAATTTCTACAAGTGTTCCAAATGGGAGAGCTGTCTAGATGTTCCTTTAATTGAGCAATACACTGCATAGCAACTATAGATGCAAATGTCCCTTAAAAAGCTGCCCTGGACTGAATACACACACATAGAGCTTCAGTTCAAAACTTGTTCTAAACATTTTTTGGAGTTAAAACTCTACTTAACCTGTAGTTGTAACTTCTTGTTGAAATCTTCTTGCCCATTTTTCCTTCAATCAATACGAAAATGATGTTGGTTTTTTTTTTAGAGTTGTCTATAAGATCTTCGTGTCATGATGGATCTGTGCTGCATGTTCACCTCCCAGAACTGAGAAAAGGTCACCAGCAGTTCACTCTCTCCTTAAAATTTGAGAGAGTGAGTTGCTCTTTAGTACTGAAGTTACATATAGAAGCTGTGAGACAAAAACAATATTATGCCAGCTTGTCAGAAATTTGCGAAGCAGCTGTCCCTCAGGTTTCTCATAGATGTGTATACGCATATGCGGGGCATTTTCCAAACTATGACAGGTTGTAAACACAACTAAAACAACTAATGGCAATTTACTCACCGAACGGAAGACATGACTAAAGGAGTGAAAACCTTGTGGGTTTTTTTTTCCCCCTTTTTCTTCCTTTTTTTTTTTTTTTTTCTCATTGGGAAGAATGTGGACTTTGTCATCTTGTGGGCCTACCTATAACAGTCAAAAGGTGAAATGCCTGAATATTAAGCCATAATCCATCATTGTACACACACTAATTACTTTCTGTCCTCCCCTTCTCTTGTCACCGTGGTCCAAAGCAGGTTTTCTGAGCCTTAGTACATTCATCTGAGCTGTTAGCTGCCACGCTCCACCGCATCCTTGTATGATCTGCCGAGTCTCAGTCCCCCAGAGGAAATTTGTGCATGCATGCTGTATGTGAACTTTAGATAAATAAATAAACACAAGAAACAGCTTCCAGATAATTGAAAGCGAGTGAAGGAGGGAGCAAAAAGAAAACAATTTCTCAGGGGAGAAGCAGGCTGAGGTGGCAGGTATGATTAAAATCCATATGATTTATGAGTAGGTGCATTACTAACATGACAACCCCTTAGTATTTGTTTGTTTTATTGCCTTTGACAATAAAAGTTTTTTTTTCACCCACTTCTGTTTTTTTCTTTATTTTCCCCCTCTTCTCCTTTCTTCCTCTCTTTTTCCCCCCTTGTGTCCTTGCTGCAGGTTTTGCTCAGGAGTTAGCCACTCAGGAATTCCTAGTGCCTGACTGAGCAGTAATTTAGCAAGCTCTCTTGTGCTCTTTTCCTGTCAGCATTAACATGTCAATTCATTTTAATAGTCTGGGCATGCGCAGAGGGGCTACATTTTCTCAGTAGGTATCCCATGAGCCCACCCCGTGGTGCAGAAATGTGTTATAGCTTGTCTCAGGCCGCAGAGACTTCAGCAGGTTTATTTTCATTATGGCCAAGTGTATTTGTTAAGACAAAGCATGAACAAGGAAAAAGAATACCTAAAATGAGACTTTAAAATATTAAATGGGATCGACGTGTCTGATTGGTAATTTATGACCTATGAACAGAATACGTTCTAAAGGCTTTCTTTGCATGATATTATTATGTGGCACAGTTTCAGAAAAATATGTGCTGTCACTTCCTCTGTTTTTTTTGGAAATTAAATGATAGCATGCCACACTGGGAATTATCTGTAATCATGATTAATAGTTAAATTGGCTTTTATATTAAACCAGAATTTACTTTCCATCTTTCTTATTAAAGAGCCTTCAGATAGATTTGTACATAATGTTTTGCCTCAAGTATATATAACGAAGGACTATGCAGTCTGAGAGTCAATCCTTTGGTCATGATATTATCTTTCTATCTGAAAAAATAGTTGAATTTTTATATGCTTTAAAACTTACGAGTAGAAATTGTAGATTTATGAGAAGACAGAAGGAAAAAATTAGAAAGCTACCATCTGACATCTGAAATGACATCTTTCCAGATGCAACCTAAATTAAGTCAAGGTATTTTGGTTGTACAGTACCTTAGCATAATTAAATATTTAAGTACACTGAGCTGTGGCATCAACATCCATATGGTACAAATACTTTTTCAGCCCAGCTGGACTCAGCTACATTATCTAAGTGACCTGA
The DNA here is from genome assembly GCA_013400335.1 of Eurystomus gularis. Lineage (NCBI taxonomy): Eukaryota > Metazoa > Chordata > Aves > Coraciiformes > Coraciidae > Eurystomus > Eurystomus gularis. Next base: position 504,318 of record VZZY01024916.1, on the reverse strand, counting down.
AAAAGGTAAGATCATCGTTTATTTTTAAAGAATTCTCTTCATCTAAGGAAAAAAGACTTTTTGCTTTTCCTGCTTTCCAGGGGGTGCCTCTCTGTAGACACATGGAAGCTGCAACATCCTCAAACTGTGTGGGAATGTGCTTGTGCTGGGGCACAACTGCAGTTGAGTAGGTGGGGAATTATGTCAGAAATCTGAAGTTTGGCCTGGGGATTCCCTCTCCTTCCACCGTAAAAAAAGCAAACTTAGATCAATCAGAAAGAATCCACAAAGTACTTTTTTAAGGAACAGGCTCCACTCAACACTGGTCAGCAGCGTTTCCCAAAAGTAGTTGGCACAAGACCTCGCATGACAAGACATTATGGCACAGCTCTATAGAAAATCAAAACAAACCCATGCTTTGAAGCCGAGTTATGTATGTCTACTGGTCAGACAGTTGCTCTTTATGGCCTGAATAAGCGAATACAGTGACAGAGGAAACACTGAGTCTAAAGGAGCACAGCAGCTACTGAGCAACAGCACATCTGTTAGAAGTACGAGTGGTGACGTGGTGCGTGCTCAACGTCTGGAGAGTAATACAGGAAACCTAAAATTGGTTTCTGGTGAGCCATTCTTATGGCAGCAGAAATGTAGTTCAGATAAAGTAAACTCTGAGACTGTGCCGACCACTGTGAGAAAAAGAATGATGTCGGTAAGGAAATGTCAAAAGCTATCTGCTTGGTGAGAGCCTACAACTTTGTCAGTGGCACGATAGAAATGTCCTTGATAGTTGTGTACATGTGTCACCAAACCACCTGTGGCCACATCCCAAAGACCTTATCCCTCTGGGGAGCATTATTTTGCCACTGGAGAGTTTGTGGTTGATTGGTCTCGAACTGGTTAATCTCCTGATGCTTTTAGGAATTTGGATACCCATGGTGCACAGCTGAGGGCTTGTTGTCATTGATGTTTAAGGGTAAACTTCCAGAGAGTTTCAAGTCCATCCATACCTGGCAGTACTGGGTTAATGGTTGGACTTGATGATCTTAGAGGTCTCTTCTAATCAAAATGATTCTATGATTCTATACTACTTTTCTGATTCCCTATCCTTAAGAGACCTGTTACTGCTGAAAATATAGCTATGTGGACAGCTTTGGAGAAAGTATTTTAATTTTCAATAGAAAATATAGACAGGCCAAGAGAAGATGAACCTAAGGTGTGTGTTGGCATGTATTAGTGACATTAAAATATTTTCAGGTGTGTTTTCTTGCATGAAGCGAAGTTGTCTATAGACGTGTGTGGTTGCATGATCCAGTAATTGAATCCATTGGCCAAATTTTGCTCAAATTTGACCAATGAACAGCAGACACAATCAGCTTTAGTAAATAATAAATTAGGTGGAGAAGAGAGATTTGAATTAACATCCTCACATGCCAGCATTGTGAGCTTCTTATTAGGCACCGAAGAGTCTGTTTCTGGAAACAGGACAAAAGAGAAAGGGGTGTTAGAAATAGCCCAAGAGTTTAAAAATCCTTAACTTTTGTGTCTGCATGGCTCCTCCTAAGTCTAATACATTATAGGGCCAAACTTTGCTTCATGTGGGAGTTTCCAACTAATCAGAGTCCAGGGAAGGATGTATAGCCAGCTCTAGATAAGCACGATAAGCAGAGGATTAGGTTTGAGAGCTAATTCCCATGTAACAGTCTTTTCCCATAGAGGCTAAGAGTTTATGCAAGGAGGTGCATCCGTCTGTGCCTGACTTTACAAACATACACTCTCATCCTGCAACTTTTACTGCCAAGTTGCTCTACCTTAAATCACTTGCAAGGAGGGTTTGAGCTGTAATTCTTGTTGGATTCTGGCAAAATAGGGAATAAAGATGTAAGAAGTGTAATGATTTGGTTCCTGAGAGAAAAAGCGAGGGGGGTGTGGGGAGGGAGGGTCGGGGGTGGAGCACTTTACAGCCACATGACAGTTTCATCCTTTTGAGAAAAATGTCTTCCTAATTCTAAATAGCAAAATTGCAAACTCCTTGAGCATTTCAGGAAGATCAATAATAGCAAAAAGCAACACAGGTGGTGGGGAGGGAAAAATCTGAGGATTTAGGAGCAAGACAGACAAAGCAAAGGAGCTGCTCAAGGGAAGGGGTGAGCAGGCAGGCATGAACCCCCAAATTTTCTGATTAGCAATAAGAGGCTAAAAGCTGCAAGGCAATCTTCCAGCTCAAGCAAGCAGTAGGAACCCACCATCATTTCCCATTGACCACACAGCCAAGTGAGGAGAAAAGTAATTGCTTTGGATAGGAGGCACAATAAGACATGACATACAAGTACATCTTTTGTAGAATTTGTAAGTCATAAAAAGTATTTTAATAACATCTGGTGCAGGGGTGTGTTGAAGCTTAATTAATTAATACTTGCAAAAGACTTGGAAATTCTGGGATCAAAGGTGTTGCAGAAGTGCAAAATGCCATTATTACTACTATAAATGTGTGCTTGTTAACTTAAATACTGTTTATTTATTGCTGCTATATATTTGTATAGCAGTATATATCAAGTATATTATGAACATTTTAAAAGTACCCTTTTTCATCACTTAAAGCTGTCCCTGTCCCAGTCCCCCTGTGCACACATCAGTAGTTAGCAGGTGCTGCTGGTAGCAGGTCTCAGAAACACAAAATTTACTCTGATAACACCATGGATTTTTTGGGTTTTTTGGGTTTTTTTCTGTGTGTGATGTTTTTCACTCTGTAATATTTACACGGGTGTTACTCCACAAGAAGCAGGGATTATGCACAGCAGCCCATAGCCGTGACTGAAGCCTAAACAATTCACTTCAGGGTCCATCTCAGCCTGGTATGTGGTTGCAGTTCTCTCCCTTTTCCTTTCTGTCCTCCATACTAGAAAATTCTAAGTTTATTCCATGCATATTTTGACTATATTAATTGAATTGAGGTCTTCTGTCTGTGTGGAACTTGTTTTTTGTTTGTTTGTTTGTTCCTTGCTTTGTGGACATTTATAAATAATAGAAACCATAAGCAATGCTGTGTTCCCACTAATTCGAAATTTAGCATCGGAGATTGTTTACAAATCAGAGGAGCAAAACACATGCATCTTCAGGAGTCAGTTAGAATGCAGGGTCTTTTTTTCCTCCTGTATTGGAGTATATAGTAAAAATATTACTTCCCTAAGACTTATTTCAGCTTTTGTTAGATGTTTGCCTTTACAGCTTCCTGTGGTTACATGGAATCTTCTTTTTACACTGGAAAAAAAGTTTAGAGATGCATTCTCTGTGATCCATAGCAGCATTATTTAGACTAAATTTGTAAATTCTGTGCAGATGACAATAGAATATTTGTAGATCTTTTTAAATATAGATGAAATATGAGTTTTCTTTCAAGGTACAAAATGTCATTAAGGGCTCAGGTGGTTAAAATCAACATGAAAAATACATGCTGCATTTTCCCTCCTTAAATGCAATAATGTAATCAGATTTCAAGTCATCTTACCTACCTCACTTACAGCTTTATGGAGATTAATTAGTTTTTAGCCCCCAGTCACATGATCTTTCCTGACTGCCATTTAGCTACATTTGCTATCTGACTTGAACCTGTAAGCTGTCTCCAGCCCCAGAGGACAGATTAAATTTTAGTATTGGTTGCCTTCTTCCTTTGATTTAAAGGTAGATAGTTATAGCCAGAGTTCAATTATTCTTTGTTGTTAATTAGCCGTGTGTTGTCATCATTTCTTTGGAAAAGGCCCATGTTTGAAGGAGAAGAAAAATGGCTCAAAAGTAGGAAACAACTTCTTTCATGTGGCTGATCTAAAAAGGTTTTTCCTGATCAGGTGCCGAGCCATAAAACTGCTTTTAATTCACATCTATATCACCGCTCGCTGCTTTGTGTATGCCTGGCTTTTATGCACTGCTAATCGATAAGGTTACCTTCTCACTTCAGTGAAACAAGCTGATCAGAGAGGAGGAGAGGAAATATTTCAGCTTCTCTTCCTCAAGCAGGAGGGGTGTGAGTTTGTGTATGTCTGATTTGGCTTTTGTTTTCTAAATTTTCTCCTTAAATTAACTTGAACACTTATTCTATAATGTGATTTTAAGTAAAGGGAATGTTTTATTCCTTGTTGAGAATGATTTCTAAGGCCATTTAATATCTAAATAAATTCCTTTCTCCTCTCCTAAGTGTATTTAGATATGACAAATGTACAGTGGATAAAACAGTGTGTAGACAAAATCCTGCCCTTAATTCTGGGTATCCTGTTTACTTCAGTGAAATCCTCCTTTCTCAAGTAAGAAGAGTTCATATTGGCCCATACTGTGAAAAGACAAGAAACAGATAAGCTCCAGGGGAAAAACAGAGGGATTTATATTTTTTTGCTGTTTGTGATTAAAAATAAAGAAGTAAATAATAAAGGGATTTGGCTAGTATTGTTGCTTAGGATGGTGTATAACTGGGCTCCTCAGTAGCATATAACAAAAGATCAGAGGAATCTCTGCTTCACATAAGTAAACCAGTTCTGGGAGTAAAGGCATGGGCTGCATCATTTTTCCTTAGGTGAGAGCTGGGAGTGAGTTAAGATAATGAAAGTGTTCTCTCTTACATGTTGAGAATGCATCAGGACCAAAACCATTGAAGCCTTTATACGGACATTACATGTGGCTGCCTGTTTGCCATTTGTTTACTAAATATTCTGTAATTTGCTCTGCAGCAAACATTCACCTTGGTTAAATAGGACTCCGCTCAGCAATATTCAGCAGGATTGTGGCGTTTCCTGGCTCCGGCCATGAAGGCTCCGCAGGATTTTCACTGCTCAGGTGTTGCAAAGCCTAATCCTTATTCAGGAACCAAAACGATCCACTTTCCTTGCCTGCGGTGCTTGGATCCCTGCCTTTGGCAGTAGCCCCAGACTCCTGCAGAAGATGAAGATATCCCTCCATGCCTATAGATGGAAAGGCGCCAACATGGATGCCATCAGAAGGACGCAGCTGAGCATATGCTGAGAAAATTGTGGCATCCATACTGTACATGGGGAAGGGCTGACTGAACACACCAGTTTGTTGAAGCTTATGGCCCTGAAAAGGAAACATAGGTTTCCTGTAAATGTCATTCAGGGATATGCTAACTGTTATTTCCTGGCGCTGGATCATGATGCTTTCAACACATTCTGTTCATCTACCTCTGCTGCCTGCCTGCCTGGCTGTGCACAGCGATAGCTCTCCTGTCTTCTCACCTTTCCCTCCTCCCCGTGCGAGGCTAAGGTAAGAGACACTCAGGCAAAGTGAAAAAAAAAATGGCTTGGGGATGGAACACCAAGGGGAAAAACATTTTTTAAAGGGATGACTGGACACTGTGTGCCTTCTGTTGCAGGACAAGTATGTAGCTGGTGTGTTTGGGCTCCATTACTTTGACTCCATTATGAGTGAACTGGTCCCCTGGTGCCATTCTGCCATGGCATTTCATTTGTACAGATTGCTTTCAGCCTTAGTGCCTACACTATGGCTGCTCCGCTACATAGTCTTAAAAGGTTTCCCTAAGTACCTTCCATGATGCGAGTTGTCTCTTCATCTATCTGCACTCTTCATCTCCTTCCCTTCCTCCATCCTTCAGGTATTGTGTTTTGGAGTGGAAATATCAGCAAGCGGGATAGCGCATTGAGGAGAACCAGAGCTGGACAGTGCAGCCATATCTCTGTGGGAGCGATGGTGGCTTAGCATCATGCCGTCCATCTTCAGTTGGTACCTGGGCCTCACCACACCGGCCCTCCAGTGCAAAGCAATTAAAGGAAAGGAGCTAAATGCTTGCAAATGCATCAGCTTAGGCTGCTGAGGCCATTATTCCAAGCCAGGAGTATAGACCCTGAGCTTTTGTTCTGGTGATAAAGGGGATATGTTATCTCTATTCCAGCTCTGAGCTGTATAATGCGCCGATGAAAAGCAAGTTTCTGTGCCTGGTGAATAAGGATCATTGTTTCGGGGATAATGAGGCTCCACTCCCTTTTGGCTCTCTCTGAAAGACCACAGCACTGGCGAAGAAACAGTGCCGCAGGTCCGCCAAGTGTCTGCTGAATGCAGTGGTGACAGGCCTGATTTTCACAGTTATCATTAAATGGCATGTGAGTGGTTTTGTGCTCCATGTTATACTGTATCAACCCACCATAAACAAGCAACTGGCTACAGGACTGCAACCTCCTACCATCCACCCTTACCATAATGCCATTNAAGATTAAAATGATATATTATACATACAAACAAAAAACAGATCAAAAAAAGTAGATTACAGCTGGGTACTGGTATGCCAATTTATTTTGTACAATTGGGATAAGTAAGGCTTTTATTAACATGAGAAGGAAGTCATGATAGTGCAAAAGTAAATGTGCTTAAATCACATCAGGGCTGTTTGGAGAACTCTGGTCAAAGCTCCAGGTGAAATCTGGTGAAGTTGTAGTGTCTTTGAAATTTGACATCTATTTTTACCTGCCTACGTATAAATCTAAGTGCTTTTATTTAGGGCTATCTGTGTTTGGGAAGCTCAGACTCAACTGCTGACATGTCACATTCCGTGAGAATAAGGAAACAAGAAAGGTCTTTTTATCACGATTACTTTCAAGAGGTATTTTCATAAGCAAAAAAAAATATATATAAAAAAAAAAAAATCATTGGTTTTATGAAAGAAAATATCTCAGATTTGAAATAGAAAGTGTGACCTTAAAGGCTGCAGTAAGACCCTCATGGTGCTGGGCAGGAGGTGGGGAGAGAGGTGAACATCTCATTTCAGATGGTGGTTCTCTGAACCTACCAAACAGGAATGACATTGGAAAGGCATGAAAAAGATCCAGTCGAAGCAAGCAATAGCAGTACCAGTTCCTGTGGGGAGCATAAGCCCGGGAGATGCCAGGAGTTTGCTGGGGTCTGGTGGTCCATGAGGGCTCATTGGTGGCCAGCCATCCCCAGGGGTGCATGACCCACCAGGGAGAAGCCACACTACATGTGTTCCTTAACTTACCGTGGAGCTTGGGGTGACCAGTTTTGGGTTACCTTAGCCATCCTTCTATTTCAACTTTGTAGGTAGATGATCAGAATTTTTTGCAAATTTGGCCTCTTTGAAATAGCCCCTTTCTCCCACTGTCAGGAATGCAAACAAATAGCAACAAATAGGCAAAAAGCCAAAGAAAACAAGATTTAAACCAAATGGATCTACTTTACAACTGGCTCTGAGTTAGACCAGGTTTACTTGGAGTGGGAACATCTCTGAGGCAAATGGCAATGCCTAACGCAAGGAGCCAAAAGAACCATTGCCATCAGGATGCCTCTTCCAGCCATTTCTAGACACAGAAAAAAGCACTATATTCCCTGCATCGCCTGCTAGAAATGATTGCTCATGTAGGATGCATTATTTGATACCTGTTATTTACTAACACAGTTGAACTAAAGACCTAGGCACTACTGGACCCAGTTCACGAATATTTATTGCACCAAATCCAATCTATAATATAGTGTCAGCCTTGTACCAAAGCAGGAGACAGTAGTATTTATGATTATTAGTACAATATTGAATCATCCTGAACCAATTACTGGTCCAATTACTGTGTCATTATTATCTTCTGAATAGGGCTTGATTTGTCTGTGATAAATATGATGCAATTAAACTACCTTTTTACATAATAAAACACTGCAGGTGTTTATTCTTAGGGGTTTACGGATACCAACAACCAATAGATTTAATTAAAAAAATCCTTGAAATAAATGTGAATTTCATTAAATTGTTCTAGCACTGGTGAATATTTTAAGGCTATCTACTGAAAGATTCTCTCTCTATAATCTGTCTTAAAAGCTATGCTAAGTGCACAAAAACAATGACTTCAGCTTTTTAATGTTTCAATAATTAATAACATTTCTTTAAAGAATGTGTAATTGGTCTGTAATAGTGTAAGTTAAGAAAAAAAGTTATGTGGGTCAAATTATTATTACTGTTGTGTCAGTGTGAGGGATAAATGTATGCTGGCTTAACAAAAAATCTTATTAAATTCAAATTTTCTGCTCAATCATTTTAAATTTAATCTTACATTTTTAGCACTACAGCCATAAACATAATATTGACTTAACTCCAGTTTGGTACTAGCAATAGATACAGAACTACATTGTACTGGCTTTATATTATAAAAAAAAAGATCTTTAATGTGAAACCCTACCTGGAATTATTTTGTCTCTCAATACTGTGGATAAATAGCTATAGCCTTAGCTATAAAGCACCCTAGGTCAATATGGTATAAATGTGTATGAAACCCATCACTGAGCAGTTTTATGATGGTTTTCAGAATGGCGAGTTCCCTTCCTCAGCTCTGCTGCTGGACCAGCCTATTGTGCAGGGTTCAAACGAATGGTGATGCCAGGGTTGCTTTTCTCCATCCTCCATCCTGTGGCTGTACTCAGGGCTTTCTCATCAATGTCAGGTATATGTTGTGTATGGTGGGTTTGTCTTTTCTTTTTGCTATAGGGATTGCAGTAGCATATGTCAGGAGAAATAGTAGCACTTCTGGAAAACAAGCAGAGGTTTGGTACTGGAAGTTTTTCTTGTGTTGCAGTAGAAAAGGCTCTAGGTTTCTTTTAACAGCACATCCAGCTACATCCAGGACAGGCAGGAGCTCGTAATCTGTGGTTAGGGAGGGATGAAGCAGAGTTAGACAGGAGCTCCAGAGTCATGGTGATGATAGCTCCCACCAAACCAGGCTCATGAACCCACAGCTCAGCAGCAGTGAAGCTCCCAGAGCTCCAGGCTTACATTCTGCTCCAAAATTCTGCATGTTTTTTGCAGAGATTTTACTTAAATCTTTGGCAGTGCTCCGTTAATGGTTGGGCTTGATGATCTTAAAGGTCTCTTCCAACCAAAACAACTCCGTGAAATTGTATTTGCTCATTATCAGCTAGATGACGTCATGTCCGCTTTCAGATAGCTGTATTCTTTCAACCAAAGGCATTATTAGGAGTAGCTGTGAGATGCTTTAGGATCTGTCTTGGCTGTCTTATACTTAACAGGAGTGTTTATGGCTGTGTTGAATAGTGTTTCCCTACATCTCTCATCAGTGGATATGCACCCTAGCCGCCCACTGAGCACCCATGGGATGTGCCTCTGTCCCTCCGCACCGCAGCTTCACCCATTCCCTCCCACCCATCTTCCCTACAGCACAGGGCAGGCTGAATGACAAAATAAAGCTTTTGCAAAAGGTTTATTAAGCAAGATGATAGGTCAGGCTCTTAGTTGCAAGACTGGAAATGAAAGGTTACAAGCAAAACAAATATAAACACAATCCTGTTCTAAGCTTAAATAACTAGATTCCTTTTCAGTTGCTTAGTCCAGTTTCTCAGATCCTGAAGACATGCTGCAGCTGTTGGGATTTGAAGCATCCTAACTTCTGCCCTAAATCCTGATCAGGAGCTGGCAGCTTGCCTTCCCTCCTTCTCCTCTGGCCATAGCTCTTGGGGCACATCCACACTCTTTTGCTCCGTGACAAAACCTGGTTTTTTTGTGAAGTGACCCTGCCGTAGACACAGTACATAAGCAGTGTCTTTCCTCTTCCTCCTCCTTCTCATCTCTTTGGTCTGCTTTGCTGCTTTTTCCAGCACCACAGCAGATCTGGGCACTTGCATCTTGGCTTTGAGATGCTCATAAAGGCATTGGGGGATGCTGATGCCTTCAGTCCCACTACTATTCCTTATTCCCATTTCAGGGGTTGACTAGTGACTGTCCTCACCCATCCTTGCTTCCTAACATCCAGGTATGGAGTAACTCCTAGAGTATAACCCTTGCTTGCTGTGTAGGACCACCCCAGAAGTACTAGCACTGTGCACAAAGCACTGCATTGCCATCCCCATTAGGGGATTTGACACCAAACTGGGAGAAAGGATGAAGTTTAATAACATTTTTGACTTGTTTGCAAACTAAAATCAAGACTGATTAGGCCAGAAATTTCAGACTATAACAGCAATTAAATAGCCAAGGTCAGCTTTGTGCCTAGCATACATGTGGCATGTTGCACTCTCTTTGATGATGGTGCTTTGATTTATATTAGTTGTGGCCCTAGACTGAAGCATGGATCAATAAACACTGAAACAGAAACACATTGAGAATGAGAGCTAAATTATGGGGGAGAAAAAAAAAATAAACCTCCAATGAAATGACAATCTAATGGAAGCATCCTGGGTAGCTAATTCTGATGATTATTTCCAAGCAGCCAACACATTTGGATTTCTACTGTAATCTCCGTGTCTTCAGGGGCAGGGACCTGTATCAGTGTTCAGCATCAGTTTCTGAGGACTGCATCCCTGAGATGCATTGTATCTGCCATACAGCACCTGGTAGCATACCAGGTCTCAAAGGAAAGAAAAGTATTAATGGGTGGATAATTGCCCACCTTGTAAAAATTTACTAGGAACCTGATACTTTCATCATTTGTCACAAACAACTCCATGGTGTAATAATGTAGGAGGTATCACTGGTGCTATAAAAAAGTGATAGTGCAAATTACACTTCTGTTTTGCTGAATGGTGCTAAATAGCAGGGAGTTCCCATTTTTTTATTGCCAGAATTTCAATAATTGTAGATTCACATTTGCAGGGATCAATTGATAATTTGGAACACATGCCATCAATATTTCATATTCTCTATATTTTTAAATGAAAGAAAGAAGCCCAATTTCACAGTGGTAGGATTAAAAAAAAATCTCATTTTGTTTTCCTCTTTACTGTTAAGGAAGAAAGCTTATTTCTTGCAGCATAAAGGGATATTAATGAATGCAAAGTGCATTTTCCATATTGCAGAATAAAATTTACTGTTCTAACCAAAGATATTTTATATAAATTAAGAGTTTGTTTAAAAAAATCGAAAATGGGAACTCAATTCCAGACAATACTTAATTTAAACGAAGTGTTAAAATAAAAGCAATAACACTGAGAATAAATTAATGAACTACAATTAAATATATTTACAATAAGTGGTTTGGTTGGAAACACCTATTCCCTACACTGATAAAATAAAACCTGCATTCTGCAAAAGCTGAAATAAGTTAAATGAAGATGCTTTTAACAAGGTTATTACTTAAGCAGTGACAGGTTTACAGATTTTAGCACCATTGAGTTTTCACAGGAGCTACAGCAAGTGCTAAAATAACACACACCTTCAGGTTCATTAAATTCACCAGTGTGATGAAATAACTGATATTTTTCTATATTACTATAGTGCCTCAAAGAACTAACTATAAATAAGATACACTAATAACAACTGTTTGCAGTGCTAAAACAATAAAATAATTCTTCCAGGCTTATATGCAAAGGAAAAAATAAGTGTAAGGCAGACTGTTAGCATAGTTATATCTGGTGGCTTTTATTCTACTGGTGCCTTCAGCCATTTGCTTATCATAGAAATGCCCTATAAAATGTTTTATCATTCACTGTAGCAGGAAGAAACTTGTTTAAAGGCTTCACGAAGAGGGGGCTCCCATCTCAAAATACTCACTTTCTAATCTGGTGTTTACTGAGGCATTTCTGAAGACTAGCTTATGCAAAGAACTGATTTTTTAAAAAGGAGCATTTCAGATGATAGTAAATCCGACATTACACTCTGTTTTGGAAAGAACCAACGCTGAAAGAAGCAGATTTCTAATAAATCAATGGAGTATGGCCTTTGGAGACCTGGGAGACATATGGACAGTAATAGAGTATCTCAGGTTGTTTCATGAATGATTCCATCTGGATGAAGGCTCGGTGTTATTCGCAGCCTCTTTCTACCCTAAAACACCTTCAATCTTACCCACAGCCCGTCTCAAATGTCAGACCACCTGGGATCTGCAGCTGTCGGGCTGAAAGCGGAGATGCTGGGGCAGCCACAGCCCCGCTGCTGCTAGTTTAAAATCAGGGGAGTTTGTGCTGCTGGGTTGGCACTGGCTGTGGTATTTATTTCTTCATTCCCTTTCATGTAAATATATATTTTTATATATAAATAATTTTCTATATTTATTCTCACCACCCACAGCATCAAAAATTTCTTCCTTTGATCTCCCTCCTTTGAGTTTAAAACCATCATCTCTTGTTCTGTCCCAACATGTCCTTCTAAAAAGTCTCTCCCCATCTTTCTTATAGGCCCCCTTTAAGTTTTGAAAGGCCACAACAAGGTGTCCCTGGAGCCTTCTCTTCTCCAGGAGGAAGAACCCCAACACTCTCAGCCTTTCTTCATAGGAGAGGTGTTCTAGCTCTCTGGTCATTTTTGTAGCCTCTCCTGAAGCCACTCCAAGAAGTCTATGTCTCTCCAGTGCTGAGGACTCGTATAGCTGGACACAGCCCTGCAGGTGAGGTCTCACCAGAATGGAGTAGAGGGACATACTTTAAGAGTTGGAGTAATTATTTCCAGTGCCTGGCTTTGGCCTCCACAGGGGCATGAGTCTTCCTATGCTGATGCAAGTTAATGCAGGAGTCACTCCACTGCAGTCAGAGGGTGCAAAACCCATGTAAATGGGAATAATCAACCCCAGGATGTCACAGAATTGCTCAAATTTTGCAGCTTCACATATTTCCCCTGGATAATTTGCAATTTTGTTCTCTGGTAGAAGTAAACTGTATTTCAGCAATGCATGTAATACCAAAGTGCGTTTACACTGATTGAAAGATTTCCTTTCAGGGATTGTAGGTGAGGTTTGGGTGTTAGTGATTGTGCTGCAAGGTGTGAAGTCCAGCCACAGGGTTTGATCTATCCCACTGCAAACCTTGGGCACTGCGTGAGAAGTCTGGGAGCACAGGGTAGGAAAGCAGTAAAGTTGCCAACTGCTTCCTCCCTCAGGCAATGGGGATTTTGGAGGATGAGTTCCATGCACCCGCATTTCCCAGCACTCTACTGGTGCATGCACAGGAGGTGTTTTAAGCCTCTCTCAGCTGCCATCTGAGCTCCCCACAGCATCCAGGATCTAAAATTTCAAGGAGAAAATATCCTGTGTAAGTCCAGCTTGAGGATTTTCTAACAGCTCCATCCTTTCTTGCCAACCCAAACTGATTCATTATCATAGAATCATAGAATGCATTGTGTTGAAAGGCGCCTTCAAAGGTCAGCTAGTCCAAATCCCCTGCAGTCAGCAGGGACATTTCTAACCAGATCAGGTTGCTCAGAGCCACATCAAATCTGGCCTTGAACATCTCCAGGTTTGAAGACTGTCTGCTGTTATCAAAAAAGTACCCCATAGTATCTGTAAGATACTGGTTTTGCTCACACAATAGGGATGAGTGTGGAGCCCACCATGCAATGGAGGCATTGCTGAGCAAAGGAGCTGCTGGATGCACTGCTCAGATAAGTAGGAAGCAAATACTGCATTGCACCTGAGCAAAACCCTTTTAATTTCTCCATATACTTCATAAATCCTTTGTAACACCTCTCTGAGAAGAGCAATGTGACCATTTTACTGGTGAATAAACAGAGTTGCAGAGATACTAAATGACTTCTTTGGCCTTAGGCACAAAATAGATGCAACTGGCCCATAAATGAAAAAGATGCTTTTTCATTAGAAGTTCTTTATCTCAGGAGTTCTCCTCCCACCTTGATTTTACACAGCCTGCACTTAGCAATCTTTTTGAGGAAAACATTGGAGTTACTAATTTCTTTAGATTTTTTGTAAACTGTGGGAAACTTGGGGAGTGAGTTGGTTTCGAGTGCCTGGTGGTCATTAATAATTCATGCTTCATGTGAAGAGAAAATTGATCAGCAGCATCCTGGAGAGACCAATCCATGCTGCCTCTGTGATCAGCTGAGACACAAACTAAATACGAGGCACAAACTGATACTGCAGAGAAAAACTGCACAGACCCATCACAAGCTAAGCAGCGTGACTGGCGAGGGGTGTCAAAGGAAAGAGCAGCGTGGTGGCCTTTGAAGGCCAGTCATGGAGACAAGGATGTGGGAAAAGATCCTGCAGCGAAAAGTGGTCAAAAGCTCTTACAAGGAGGACGAGAGCAGCTCTGTTTCCTGAAGGCAGCACTCCAGATCAAACAGTTCTTTGTGGAAATGTTCAAAAAAAACCCAAACCTCATCCTGGGATGAGGATGAGCTCCAGCACCTGGGGCTGAATGGGAGGTCAAAGGAGGAGCACTGGCAGATGTCTGTAGATGCTGAGGTTGAGGCTGTGCCAGAGCTGATGAGATGGACCTATTCTGTCAAATGTAAGAGTTTATATTTTCTGCTAAAATAAAAAACAAAAATGTTTGGAAAGGATTCCCAAATGGAATTTGGGAAGTGTTTGCTGAGCTTTAGTTTCATCCTAGATCCATCCATTCATCCTTTGTTTCTCTATATTGTTCTTTCATTTAAATTAACTTCTGTCACATTAGAAGTCACAGGAATCTGGCCCAGAAAGGTAAGAATTTCATAGTCTCTAAGGAAGTGTTCTGAAGAAAGGTTTTCTGGAGCCTAAGCCTTCACTCAGCTAGGAGTGGGACCTCCTGTCCATGTGCTCACTGCAGGAGCCCAGGAGAAGGATGAAGAACTGGTGTGAAGGATGGTGAGCAGAGGTTGCTGCAGGCACCCGCCATTTCTGGAAGAGTGTCTGTTTTGAGGCAGGTTCTCTGTTTGGATAGGTAAGGCATCGTGTACTGGTAGAAATTTTTCTCAGGTTTTTTTACGTATTTTAATTGCTACACGTGAATAAGCACACAAATTAATGCTAGATGTACTTCTGGTCTGTGTGAGTATGAGCTATATAGATATATGCATGTACATATTTATGTGTAGTTATTAGCCTTGGTATCCTACTTGTTAAGGGAATTGTGTCATCTAAACTCTGTCATATTTGGTTCAGGACAGATTCATTAACTGTTCCTATTACTCCGGCATCCAAGCACCTATTTATTTAAGGTAAATCCAGAATAAATCCCTTAATTTCCCAGGTCCTTTCACCATTCTTGCTTGGAAATAATGAGAGTGGCATACACTCAAAGGAAAATGAGGTATCTAACACTGAAAAATATGGATAATTATTATGGTATAGTGAGCAGAATAATTGAATTAGTATGTTTGTACAAATTATTTTCTATATGTTGATGCAAGAACTGATGCTGACCATATTCCATGAGTACTGCTATAATCATCTTTAGTGTTTTATATATATACATATTTTATATGTATATCTGCTTCCAGCATATCAGTCTGTCTGAGCAAGGAGCTCTCTAGCAGTAGTATAAGGCTGCATGTTCTCTCCTCCACAGCCAGGTAGAGTGGCAGGAGATGAAAGAACTATGGATACTCTGACAAACTATCTATCTATTTCTTTATGCATCTAAATTAACAAAAGGAGAAAAATCCCTGGTAATAGTACTCCATTGTACATCACTGAGTAGCTGAACATCATGAGATGTTTGATAGCCTTCATGGTAGATTTGAGGGAGATGCCATTTTTTTACCTAGGCCAACGGACTACATTGTATGTAGTTTTTCTGCTTCTTAATTTCACTCTTTATGATATCTGGGTACTGCAATTTATGCAACTTAGTTTTTCTTACCCTACCATATGGCCATTTTTAGATAGTGTACTATGATGCACAAAAACTAGGCCAAAAATGGATTTTAAATTTCCTTGTCTCACGAGAGAAGTCCACTGGCATCCTGAATCAAATATTCCCCAGTATTATTGGGTAGTCTTCTCCTATCTGGGGAGAACACTTTCTCTCTGCCCATGTATTGGATTTACTCCAGAGACAAATTTTCCTCTGTATTGAGCTGGAAGACATATTTTAGGGCACATTAATTCTGAGCAAACCACTGTCTGTGCAATCAGGGTGAATCCCACAGTGGCACACTGTGGTCCAAGAACTTTGCTGCTCTGGTCCATAATACACAACGACTTGGCATAAAACAAGTTGGTTGTTTACATCCTACAAGCACTATGTACTAACCACGAGAAATTGTTTTGCTCTTAACCCACCTGCGTCAAGCACAGATGTGCATCATTGCATCCCATATTTATCTGCCTGTTCCCAAGATGTCGGACCATGAGGAGCAAACACATCCTGGGTGACTTGTCAGAGCAATAAACTGCCACCATGGTTTGTCAATCCTTGGCCAGTCTGCTGAGATGCAAGACAGGGTGCCAAGTTTAAAGCTGTTTCTAATGATTTGCCACTTTGCTGGTGAAAACTGAAATAGGAGGGGTAATGTGTCTGCTTTGGCCAAACAGTAATCAGTGCTTGAATGCTATAAGCACCAAAGTACTTTTTGGCCACTGTTAACTCATTTTCTGTAAATTCCAAGGGGGGTTTATTTTTCAATTTCTTTTTCTTTTTTCTTGCAGATTCAGTGCTTTCTCTGCAGCTTTTGAAGAGTACCATGTCCACCATGTACCACATTCATATTTAGCAAAGGCCACTGCTCTGTGTCACACCTCCATGGAGCCCACATGAAAGGCAGGAGCCAAGGCAGAAGCAGAGCTAAGGTTTGTAACACATCACTCCTTTATAACTTCGGGCTGCTGGCATTTTTAGGCACCTTTAAGTTGTTAATCATGGAGCCCTGGAAAAAGGACAAAGATCTTCTTCATTCCCAGGTTTTAGTTGTTTCCATGAAGGTTCATCTTGTCTGCATACACCCAACGTTTACATATCCTTCAGGAGGGGAACCCTGGTTGAGGGTGTGGTGGTCTCTGCAGTGTTTTTGCACAAGTTGTCTAAAAAAGAGACAAAGTTCCACGGGTGAGGATTTGTGGGATGAAGGTCTGAGGAAGAGGAACCGTACTTTCGGTTGCATTACTCTGCCTCGCAGTTCAGCTGGGAGCTTTCACACATCTCATAAGCTGCTTCAAGCCTGTGCAGTTTGCGAAGTGGAAAAAGGAATTGAAGAAGCAAAAATAAATATTAAAGCACATAAGAATTAAATATCACCTATTCAAATAGCAATTATGCCGTTGAAAACAAGATCACCACACCTGTACAAGAAAAGACAAGCAAGCCCAAAACATCTGTTTGGATCCACCTGCCAAGCACCTGTTTCGCTGTTTCAATGCCATTTGATTGCTAGAGATGTAGAGGCTCTTGTGAGGTAATGAGTGATTTTACATTATGCATGATTGAAAACAGGTGTTCTAATGGTGTACAATTCTATGCATGAATAATTCAGTTTGTTTAGAGCAAGATCTTTAAAAGAAGTATGGTCTTTATTTTTTTATAAATATTAAGGTTATTCTCTGTGATGTATGGTGGCTAGTCTTTTCAGCAGGCTTACTGATGACCATTTTTATATAATTTTATGGGTAGGAAATAACACTGTGAAAGGTAAAAAAAAATATAATTATACTTAAAGCACATAAGCAACAAAATTGAAAGGCTTCTTTAGCAAGGAGGGGGGAAAAAACCTGTCACTGTTTTAAGGGAGAAAGCCAGATGACTTTTGGCAAAGCCTGCTTCTCCACACTAACAAAACAGTCCAAGAGCTTAATTACATAGAGGGGTAAATGTGCCTCAGGGATAAGTAAGAGCTAGTCCATCTCTTGGTCCGAATTCCAGCTGAGTCTGAATATGTTTCAGAATTTGGGTTGATTTTTCCTCTCTCTTTCCTCATGGTTATGAAAATGTTGCTTGCACAGTTGTGTGCTTTGTGCTGGTGGAGGATGCAGCAGACTTGGGTCTTTATCCACAGACCAGAGAATTCAGTGGCTGCTTGGGATCATCTCCCAAAGATGAGGAAGATGTGATTGTCCAAACCGAGACATGCAGCTGAGCTTGTAGCACCTTCTCTGCTTCTTTCCAAGGTAAGCAACACAGATGGCACGGCCTCGTGGCTTCAGCCAGGAGATTTTTCAGTTGAGGTGAGAAGAACCAAGCAGCCGACGGTTTTCCTGCCGTAGCATGTCTGCTCTCTCCTTCCTTGCTTCCTCGCCTAGGCTGTAATTTAGTTTAGAAACAGGGTTTGTAATTACTGTCTGTTGTAGTGTTAGGTTTTATTATGGGAATCTTCTGTCAGGAGCAGCACTGAGATCTATCATGTACTTCCCAGGGAAGATCTGTCACATTGGCCAGTCCCCCAACTTCCACTGCAGCCGCTCCAGTAGCTTCACTGGTCCACAGTTGATTTGATGCCTGGCTTGAAACAAAGTTCTCAGAGAACTGCTAGAGAGTATTTTGTACCTGGTGGGACAGTTCCTGCACCTCCTAGGACAGGCAAGGTTCAAAAACAGTTGAAGAGAATGCCAGCGCTGGCAAGATATTGTAGTGGATAATGTGAAATACTGGTGAGGGTGAAGGGAGTGGAGAAAGCGAGAGGGAACAATTTTTGGATCTTCCAAATGCCATTGATGAGAATGTAGTAGAGTAAAAAGAGAAGTAAGGGAATGAAATTACTAATTTGAAAGGAGGAATGAACCAAGACAAGAGGCTGAAAGCAATAGTTAAAGCATGCTGCAGTGCCCTGTGCTAATAAAAAAATGCACTGTAGTGTTAGAGCACCAATATTTAGAGCTGCTGATATGTAATCTGAACAGCTTTGGATGCAGAGGCTGCAGAGGATGGTGGAATACACTTCAACAGGTTGTGTAGGGTCAAGCAACAGAAAGAGGAAAATTCAAGAATCCAAAATATCCAGGTGTGACCCAGGACCTCACTGGGTATACAGATGTAGCTCGAACTCTGTGGCCCACACTGCTCAGGAGCTGTCAGGTGAGACTTAAAAGCAATGTCTGGGACCAGACCTGGCTAAGCCTGCAGATGTTTAGAGGTTTAACTGAAGTGAATCTGTAATCTTTTAGTATTTTATATACAGTAAGTTACAGGAGACTGTAAATTAGAGTTTATAATATCTTGTCCATTCAGCTACTGACAAAGTATCTAAGGTAATCTGACCTGCTTCACAGACCACAAGAAAAATCCTCATGTAAAGTGAAAAAGATGAATTGCAGCATTTTACAGAGAGGCAGGGGAATTTGTCTAAGCTCAGATTCTGGGTTAATTCCCACGACAGTTGAAAGAATGTTTCAGCAGGCTTTGCTCAAATAAAGTTGGGGAGGTTTAATAGGTGCAGGTCAAGGGGTAAACTCTGCTCCCTTTAATGCATTGGAGCCGATGCCTATGCCTTCAACAACATGGGTAGTAATCACAGTGAAGTAAATAAGGGAAGATTAAATGCAGTTTTCCAGAAAAATAGCCCAAATAAAACCTTTAGAGTTTCTCATTTGCAAGCATACCTGGGTGTTCCAGGGCTTTATAGGAGGTTTCCAGATGAGGCACTGGAAAGATGAACATGCAGCTCTCTGGTATCTATGTTGAGTATGAAAACATTTAGTTTCTTAAGCCTTTTGAAGGACTCAGATGGAAGATGTTCCATAAATTGAAAGTATGTATTTACCTCCTGTGATTTATTAGGTAACTGTTCTCTGTCATCCTTACCTCCAAATTATTTGGTTTTGGCTTCCTTTCAAGAGTTAACCAGGCTCTGATGAACTTATATGAAATTTTCTATTGTTGTCTGGGAGATGTGATTCCCTGATACATCCACTGCTACAATAGACAGGACATAACGAGACACTTTCTCTATGTACCAGTAGTCCCATTTCCTATACCAGTAGTGCACTCCTCCTTACTCGCAGTTATAATCATGTTGAAACTGTCAAGTGTTATTTCCACCTCTTTAATGTTCTCGAATGAAATCCTTCACTTCTTTGTATGCAGAGGCTTCTGTGGCCTGGATCTCATCTTGTCTTCTAGTAACATCTTCCAGATTTGTTTTAAACTGATTAGACACTGCTGAAGAATCAGCTTCTCTCCCCCGGACAGTACAAAGCTAAGTGTTGACAGAGCTGGCTCTTGGCCATCAGCTACGTGATGACGCAGCATCGCATCTTTTGACAGCCCAAATTTTGTTTGGAGCACTCTAAAGCGTTCACACACCCTGACGAATTAAAATAAAATAAACTACAGGGTGACAGGAGGCTGCAATTAAAAAAGAAGTGTCAGCTTGACCAGAGAGTTTCTTTAATTAAAGGACTTATTCTATACACAGAAGCAAAGAATCTGAAAGTTATTTCTGCCCTTCTAATGTGGCTGAATGCAGCCACATTTTCCCTCTGAATTTTGATTTTGAAAAACATAAAATTGTCTGTTTTATTGGACTACTGAGAGAAATAATTGGGAATGAGCTCAGTGAATTTAAAATTCTCTCAGTAGGAGTAGGAAAGGAGGGAAATACTTGTCCTTCTGTAACTAGATAGCTTCCAGCACAGTTTAGACACAGGAACACTAGTTTCTGGTATCCATCAGAGCACAGAGATGCATTTAAGAAAAGGGGATCACATGTACTGCCACCACCTATGTTCTTTGCTGGATGGAAAGAATCACAGAATGTTAGGGGTTGGAAGGGACATCGAAAGATAATCAAGCCCAACCCCACTGCCAGAGCAGGATCACCTAGACTAGGTCACACAGGAAGGCATCTAGGTGGGTCTTGTATGTCTCCAGAGAAGGAGACTCCACAACCTCTCTGGGCAGCCTGTTCCAGTACTCTGTCACCCTCACAGTGAAAAAGTTTTTCCTTATGTTTATGTAGAACCTCCTATGCTCCAACTTGCACACATTACCCCTTGTCCTATGGTTGGACATCACAGAGAAGAGCCTGGCTCCATCCTCCTGACACCCTTTACATATTAATAAACATTAATGGGGTCACCCCTCAGTCTCCTCCAAGCTAAAGAGACCCAGCTCCCTCAGCCTTTCCTCATAAGGGGGATGTTCCACACTCTTAATCATCTTTGTGGCTCTGCACTGGACTCTTTCAAGCAGTTCCCTGGCCTTCTTGAACTGAGGGGCCCAGAACTGGACACAGTATTCCAGATGTGGTCACACCAGGGCAGAGCAGAGAGGTTCTCTCTTTAAGCATGATGAGGAAATACAGAAGGTCACAGTACCAAATAGTATTTCTGAGGTTCATTTGTCCCTAAAGGTTAATAAAGCTCGTGAAGAAATACATTGAAAAGAAGCAAAGTTAGCTCTAGTGTTTGAGTCTTCCAATCACAGTGTCCTAAGAGATGTCCTGTGGTTTGACACATAATTAATATGTTTATTTATCTTAGCTTGCTCTTCCTTTTGTAATAGCCATCACCATAATAGCCAAATATAAACTTTTCATCCTATTTCATAAAAAGCTTATGGTCCATTTTACTGCAACACTCTTACTTTCCTAGCTCCCACCAGTGACACCAAACTTTCTCGCCACTTCTGCTTGAAGCTGTGTTATATTTACAAACTTGTGGAAAATGTGCCTCTTTTGCCTCATTGGAGTGTCATGGGAACACAAGCTGAGGTCTGATCTGGTAGCAGTGTTCGGTGCTGCCTAGTGCTTCTTGGGGGTCCCATAATCCGCCCACAAGGTTGTTTCAGTGCATGGCATAAAGTTAATGTGTTGTTTGCCAGCATCCAAGATCCCAAACATGTGGACAATTAGCCTGGATCAGGTATTAAAAAGTGACAATTTTTCAGACAAACATAGCTAATATTTTTGTTATATATTCATGTTAAAACATTAAAATGTCCTCATTACTCTAAATTACATAATTTTTAATGTATGGGATGCTCAAGGAATGTTTGTGAGAATTATTTGCTTTAGCTTATGTGTTTGTAACTCACTTTTTATAGACTTGACTGGTCAGGTAATTTCCATAGTATTGTTTTTGGCTCCTTAACTGGATCCCATCCAAGTTTACAGTGTGCTTCTACGGAGATAATGGAGCACATTCCAGCACTCTGTGAAATGTCAGCTATATATCCAGTGCTAGATGTATAGTGATAGCCTGGGTAGAGCTGCCAGATGCTGTAATTTCTTGCTCGAGAGTACCAAACACCCTGAAGATACCAAAGCATTTCTGCAAAGAGAGGGAAAGAGAAAGAAAAGGGGGGGGGGGGGGGGGAG
>VZZY01024916.1:401249-479117 GCA_013400335.1 Eurystomus gularis | reverse complement strand
CAAAAACCACTGGGTTCCCACAGTTGTCATCCAAACAAAAATGCACAAGTATAAATCAAATACTGAACCAAATATCATCTTTTGCTCCTTGTAGCTTTGATGGAAACAACACAGAATATTAAAAAGACCTGCTCAGTTTTGCAGCAGCAACTACCAAAATATCCTGTGATCATTTGATAGCTGGCAGTTAATATCCTGATCCATTCTCTTTAGTCAGTAATCCAATGCTTTCCAACTAACACTCTGCGTTGGCATGCACAGCATAACCCCTTCCTCAGCATAACATCTTCCTCGGTTGTACAATTTCACAGGGATGACTCTGTGTTCAATTCACAGTCCTTTACATTCTTGCTTGGAAAGCCAAGGAGGGAGATGGAATTGCAATTATATTAAAACTGCAAGCAGTGTGATCAGTAAAAAGACAGGACGTTAAGCCAGTGTATGACATGCTGGAGTACTGAGAAAACATTTAATGATATTTTTCCCTGTGGTTTACCTTGTTTGAGAACGTACCATGGCTCAGAAATGAGAGAAGGGAAAAAAAACCCAACCAACAATGTTTTACAGTACCATCACTCATCATGTACCAGTTTCTAAAGCCATAAAAAAGTGCTAGTCATGGAAGAACAGCAAAGGTTTCATCTGTAACTAAGACACACTCGTTTGTAATAACATGTGTGCTTTTAAACGTTGCCAAGTTGCTGAGGCTATCTCTGTTATATACAATCTTTAAATATGCAAGTGTTAAAAAAAACAAGGTAATGTTATAGAAATGTTAAATGAGAAAATTTAGATCAGATGGTTAAAATCCAGTCAAACCAAAGGCAACCTGTTTATGACCTTTCTACGTTAAAAGCAAAAAATGTCATTTTTTTTCCACAAGATTAATTGCCATCACTTTGGGAGTAGTGAGTTGGACATTATTATATGATGTCAATTAATGATTAAAAAAAAGGTGGTTTGCAAATGTAGCACCATAGTCCCTGGTGCATTACATCATTTCTGAAAGATCCTAACACGTGATAAGCAAAGAACATTTTAACCTAAAAGTCTGAGTGTTACAACCTCCTTTTTGTTGTAACACCCTATACACAACATTTTGGCCTTGAAGTCACTTGCAATAAAATTCAGAAGTCAAAAAGGAAAGGAAAAATAACCTCTTAGAAGGAGAAGACACCCTCCTGTTCTGCTGTCTGCCTGTTAATGCAACAAAATGAGTCACTATATATGTTGGAAAACTTGGTGTTGATCTTAGCGTGTGCACTGTTCTCAGCAAGATCCATCATAAAAATCTCCTGCTTGGAGTCATAAGGTTGCTGGGATTCAGGTATTATAAACTGTATAATGCAGTTATCTCTGTGAGAGTGCCTTGAAAATTTCATACTCTCAACGAAATTACTACTGCACTTGCACAGGCTCTGCTTTCCCAGATGGGGTGACAATGATCATTTATGTGCCTTATTGA
The DNA here is from genome assembly GCA_013400335.1 of Eurystomus gularis. Lineage (NCBI taxonomy): Eukaryota > Metazoa > Chordata > Aves > Coraciiformes > Coraciidae > Eurystomus > Eurystomus gularis. The sequence continues at coordinate 477,652 of VZZY01024916.1, read as the reverse complement.
ATTCCCTGAAATATTTAGAAGGGGTTTTACCTATATTTTACATCTCCTTCTGTTATAACCTTTTTTTTTGCAGCAAGTTTGATTTCTTTGTCAATAACCTACGTAACCCAATCCATTTTCCTAGGAGCTCTTCTCTACTTTTAGTATCAAAACACTGTAGAGGTTCCTTTGTAAATGAATGATATGCATTTAAAATACCTTTGTAATAATAAATACCACATGAACATATGTATCAAGCGAAGGATTTCAATTTTGATGACACTTGCTTCTCAAGAACAGACATTCTGGAAGAAAAAAACATTGCCAGCCCCAAATTGATTGACATTTGTTTACTTAACTCTCTCTTCTTGAAAGTCTGCACACCTATTTCAACCTTGAACAGTTTCCAACTGTGGTATACTGGAACATTTTTTCATTTATTAAGTTCAGTGTTGCCAACCCAAACAAAGAGTAATCAGTGATGATCCAAGCAGACCAAGCTGTCTAGCACCATACAATGTATCTGCATGCTAATTTTCAAATTCCCTCACATTTCCAGAGAACTAATGGGATCATTTTCATTCTGTTACAGCAACTCAACAGTTACTGAATCACCATCTGTGTTTTCGTTAACCTGAATCAGATATGAATTCTGTTATTGCAAGGTAGAGCAGCTTGTTTAATGATTCTTAATCTTTTCTTTAATTAAATCATGCAGCCAACCTGAAAAATCTATCTTAATGCAAATTAGGAGCTTTTTTGGCATTCGCTTACAGTAATGCACTAATAAGGTTAATTTATGAAGGTTCTCTTCCAGTCTGTACAGATGATATTTGTTCGCTGCATATTTTTAGCATATTGTCCCTTTTTGTAATATTTAAAAAAATAATAATTAAAAAAATGGGTATTTTCACTCGCACAAAAGAGGGGGCCTGTGATCTGCTTATTGTTTATTAGAAAGTTAGAGCACAAAAAAGGAAAATCAGTCTCTCCCTTCTGCAAGTATCAGTCTATGTGGATGCAAAGGCACAATTCAAGTGCCTATTGAATTAAAGGGCCTCAGACGAGCACTCTCCTGCCTTTGGCTGCTGGAGAAAATCAGGCCTCTGTTCACACAATCATCTTGAAGATAACCGGGGAGACAGAGAGTTTCTCTGAAACGGTTTGGTTTTGGTTTTTTTTTTTTCCCCTTGTAGGTGTGAATTAGTAGTTTAAAGAGTAAATAATTCTTGTGAAATAAGCCTGAATGCATTTGTCAGTTGCACAATCTCTTCAGCTCTGGGCTCTGATGATCTCAGTCAATAAAATCTCCATCTTTGTGAGTGTTCCTCCCAACTACAAAATGAGTTGAAATCTGTTCAAGCTGCTGAGTAAAGAGTAAACTTTTTCTTTTTTTTTTCTTTTTTTTTTTTCAGGTTAATTTTCAACATCCACAAGTAAATGGGGATGGCGACCGTGAATTTCAACACACAGTCTTTGCTATTTAATTAAAATCACAGAGGCTGTCTGGAAAGTTTTCAGCAAAGTGATTTTTGCTCCAGCAGACTACAGATTCCTGAAATCAGGAGTTCTTTTCATAGAAATTTGCCTCTTAGGAGTGTTTTGTTGGTTTTTTTTTTTTTCAGTTCTAGGAAAGGACTCCTCATCTTAGCTAGAAGCTGCAAAAAAATCATTCCTCTTTTGCAAAAGAAGATTGCCCAACCGCAGCAGCAGTGAGGGCAGGCTCACGGGGAAGAGGAGACCGAGCTCAGCCCTTCCTTACCCCACTCCCAGCCGTGGCTGTGCCTTGCCCTACCTCTTTCTTTTCCCTTTCTGCTTTTCCAGTCAGACTCATTCCATGGCTGACTCTATTTACACAGTCCAAGACCAAGGCTTTTGCCCAAGGATGAGGGAACATACCAGAGCTTTGAAGCTCTGTGTTTAATTAAAGCAAATAGCAGGATGGAATGGCTTCAGGATGGATGAGCGAGAGAAACCTTCATTCGAGTTCCCTATAACCAGGGACTAGAAACAATATCTCCCTATTTGTGGAATGATTCCTGGCTTTTTAAGTATTCTGGAGTGGCTTTTTTAATCTGGCTTTAGGAATTTTGTTTTGCCCACTTTCACACAGGTTTTTGCATCCCTGGAAATGGAAATGTGGGAGGTTTTCATCCTTCTTTTCCCCCCTTCAGTTTGGAAAACAGTTTTCCAGCCATTGGTAGTCTTTTCTCTGTAATATTAACACAGCAAGGATGAAAAGTAATTCTTTTCCTTCCCATTTAATTGTACCTACATGTTTGTAAGTATATTATGTGCTTCGCTTCATGCTTTGCCCACTCAAAAAATGTGCAGATAAATGAGTATCAGCATAAGACTATTTTAATACAAACCCATGGTCTTGTACACTCCCTTCTCTAAAAGCTACCTATGTCAAAAAGTAAAAAAAAAAAAAGGCAACCCAAAACAAATCAATAAACACCCCAAAACAACAAAAACCTAAAAGAAAATTACTGATACAAAATTTTGGACTGTTCATTGGGATAATCATAGAATCATATAACGGCCTAGGTTGGAAGGGACCTTAGAGATCATTTAATCCAACCTCCCTGTCATGGGCAGGGACGCCTCTCAACTAGATCAGGCTACTCAAGGCTCTGTCCAACCTGGCCTTGAACACCTCCAGGGAGGGGGCAGCCACAACATCTCTGGGCAATTTATTCCAAAGTCTTGCCACCCTCGTACTGAAGAATTTCTTCCTAAGATCTAATCTAAATCTATTCTCCTTCAACTTAAACCCATTACCCCTTGTCCTATCAGTGGACGCTCTTGTAAAAAGTCCCTCCCCAGCCTTCCTGTAGGTTCCCTTCAGGTATTGAAGGCAGCTATTAGGTCCCCACAAAGTCTTCTCTTTTCAAGACTGAACAACCACAGCTCCCGCAGCCTGTCCTCCTAGCAAAGGTGCTGCAGCCCTTGGATCATCTTTGTGGCCCTCTTCGGAACACGCTCCAACAGATCTATGTCTCTCTTCTGGTGGGGACACCAGAACTGGACGCAGTATTCGAGGTGGGGTCTCACAAGAGCAGAGAAAAGTGGGAGAATCACCTCTCTTGACCTGCTGGCCACGCTTCTCTTGATACATCCCAGGATGCGGTTGGCCTTCTGGGCTGCACAAGCCGGTGACAGATCACTTTTTCTCCCCCCCTTCAACAACACTTTAAAAAACCCGACATACCCCTTGGTTTCTTTTAGTAGTGAGAGAAAATAAATATTTGACAGTGTCATCCTAAAAAGCAGTATCAGGGCAACCTTCAATGTCTTTTTCTTGTCTGTTTTCTCTTTATTTTCGTTATTTTTTCCTGTATTTCCCCGAAGGTTGACCAATCATAGTGGACTTGCCAGGGACAGTGTTTTCCTTAGATTACATTACAGCTTTTTCTCAGGTATTACAGCTGCATTGTGCTCAAGTAAGAGGAGTTTTCAAACTAACTCCTAGTGAAAGTCGTCCATAAGGAACCCCAAGAATCAGAAACTGAGCTTCTGAATCATTAAGACCTTTACTGTAGGACCACCATGAGAAAAACAGGGATGAATACTGTGCTATCCAATGGAGACTTGTCCACCATACTGGAGAAAAGGGAAAGAATGTGATCACATTTGACACTAAAAATCTTGCTAGGTTAATTACCACCTCACTAAGCAGAGAAATTAAGGCGGGGGGCATTCTCATGATGACAACCTTTACCCAGCAGCAAGCTTTGCATTTTCCCAAGGCTGAAAACAATTTAGCCCTGACAAATCCAATCAGCGATATGCAGGCATAACCTCCAGAGATAAGCTCAAAAGTTTTAGGATCCACAGGGCAAAAGAAGCACTGCAGTAAGTCACTATTAAAATATTTACAATATAGCTTGGCCAGTGCTGAAATGGCACAGCTGGCCTGAAGTCTCATCAAGGTCTCCTGGCATTTGTGTGGTTCCCCAATGACTTTGTGCAGTAAAGTGTTAAGTTCTCCTGAGCATTTTAAGTATTTAAGGCAGTAACTTTATAAAATAAAGAATTGCAACCTTAGAGCAAAGTTTCTATTTTGAGAATTTAAAACCATTATTGACTCCTGTCAGATCAGTTTCTAGACTTATTGACTCAAGAAGTAAATATAGACTGAGAGAAAGCGAGGTCAAGTCAATATTTATCTTGCAGATCAATACATTCTGATACTAACCAAAAATTAAGCTCAATAAATGCATATATTATATGCAGCAAGGTTAGGAGGGATCCATTCAGAAAATTTGTCAATTCAAAATTTCCCCCTAGAATCCAACCTTTCGGATTCAATTTCCATTAAAAAAATCTGTCCCTTTAAGGATGCATAAGTTACAGCAATCACAATACCTTGTCACCCAGACAGGTTTTCATATGATAGCTGAGTAGCAGCAAAAGAAAAAGAGAAGAAAAATGAACAGAGAAGAGAGTGGTCATGGGAGTTTGGTGATGGCATTAGGAGTAGGCAGGTCAGTATGGGGACTAACGTAAGTATGTAATGTGATACATGTAATGTGATATTGTAATGCAAATATGAAGAAAGGATGGAAGAATGTGGAGATGGGCTTGCAGGAAGAAATGGTACCAGACTCTAAAAACAGGGCTCGGCAGTTTTTTAGCTGCAGCAATTGGGATACTGTGATGGGATGGTGCACATTATCATGCCTTGGTTCTCAAATGCCGTAGCAGGTCTGCAGTTGCTCCTGATGCAGCCTGGTAGCATGTGGCCTCGGCATATCTGTAGCTGGAAAATACTGTTTGCATTTTCCGTGTGTCACTATACCGTTTGTTTGGGTGCATAATTGTCCTGTCAAAACTGCCCCTCTGCCCATGGCCTGGCTATCAAGAGCTGGCAGGCAGTCTTCTGGTGTTTGGTGGCCCCATGAGTGGGCTGGCCAGTGCTGAGTGCATCATCTGACCCTGTTGGGATGTTACAGCTCAGCTTCATGGACTCAGGCCAGTTTCGAAGGCATAGTTCTGGGTAGTAGTTTGTATCCAGTTCTGGGTCCCCAGTTCAAGAGAGACAGGGAACTACTGGAGAGTCCAGTGGATATTACAAAGATGTTGAAGGGAGTCGATGGGACTGGAGCATCTCTCTGATGAGGAAATGCTGAGAGCCCGGGGGCTGTTTAGCTAGAGGAGAGAAGCCTGAGAGGGGATCTGATCAATAGCTGAAGGGGAGGGGACAGGAGGATGGGGCCAGACTCTTGTCAGTGGTGCCCAACAACAGGACAAGGGGCAATGAGCACCAACTAGAACCCCTGAGGCTCCATCTGAACATAAGGAAATACTTCTTTCCTTTGAGGGTGACGGAGCCCTGGAACAGGATGCCCAGAGAAGCTGTGGAGTCTCCTTCTCTAAAGAGTTTCAAAATCCAGCTGGATGCGATCCTGGGCAACCTGTTCTAGGTGAACTTGCTTTAGCGGGGGAATGGACGAGATAATCTCCAGGGGTCCCTTCCAACCCCCACTATTCTGCAATTCTGTGTGAGTCTGCATCAGGGCAGAGTACAAGATAAGACAGTGAAGAGGATCATCTCTGTAAGAGACCCAGGAAGCTGGACGCATCCAGCGCTGCATGTTGTAGATGATGGTATGATCAATTGTTTCTCCTTGTCCCTGTACCCATGGGGCCACAGCTGCCCCATGCTGGGGCAGGCAGCATGATTGAGAAGCTGGATCTACACTACACATTGATCTCCTCACCTGCCTGGGACCAGACACAATCTGTCCCTACTTCATCCTTCTGATGCACTTTCTCTTTGGAGGACATTTTCCTGAACATCTTTTAAGCTATCAATCTGCCCTTTGGGGAATACACATGCTCTAGCAAAATGTATTTCGAATGTGTATCAAGATACAGGTGAAACATGTTTAAGAGATCTTTCCCTCTTTTTCTAAATCTTTTTTTTTTCCCTTTTTTTTTTTTTTTTTTTTCCCTGCCCGTAAGCTTCTGAGCACAGCACTGGATGCATTTGCACCCAGATAACAGCAGTGACCTTACATTTACATGACCTTACATTTACATAGCACCTCTCACCCCAAAGGATCTCCAAAAGCTTTGCAAATTTAACACAAGCTGCTCTCCACACTCGGCAACCATTTCACCTATGGCTGGAGCTCAGCCAGCTCCTGCTGAGAGGAGCACAGCACCTGATTAACAACACTATGCAGCAACTCAGGGCAGGCAGCAGAGAATACCTCCTCCAAATGAAACTCCAGGAAGAGTTTAGGCAGGCTGGGTATAATTGCCCAAACTGGATTTTGGCCAGAGCACCACAGGTATGGTGGATACTTTCCCTGGAAAAGCTGGGAGCACATGATCAGAAGGAAAGGGCATGAAAATGATTGAATGTTTCTTGCCTTTTCAGAAAACACTGTTCTTGTCTTGTGGCTCATCTGGAAAAAAAACATTGGTAAAAATAAAACCTATGTGGCTATGAAAAAACCTTCCTTACAGATAATTTTAGAGTGAATGAAGATGATAAAATGACATACTAATTGGTAAAATATTATTTCATTTGAAACAAAGTGAAGAACCTCACCAAATTCAGCTCCGCAAATGTAGCAAAGTATATTTCTCATCCAGCATAAAAAGGTACCATTTGTTTGATATCGGTTTGATGAATTATTAATTTTATCACAGCTAAGATGACAGCTAATATTAGAACATTGAATTATTAATTTTCAAACGTGGCAATAAAAAAGCAGAACAAACAGAAATTGAGACACATTTTAGGTGTGAATTAACTTGCTTACATAATCTGTTTGAGAAAACAGAACAGCAGAGACAGAGATTTAAATCTTGCCAAGTAACTGCTTTTACCTTCAAACCTCAGGTATGACTTTTAGCCTTACTTTAGAAGTATTATTCCCTGATTCTCTACTGAATTATGTTTATTGGATATCATACACCTGCTATGTCTGACAGCCAAAACAAAGTCTTATGTAATTCTCTTGGCCGTGGATATAGTTTTTTGAGGTACTCAGGCCAAAGAATAATAAGGAAGAATATGTAACCTAGGTAGAGCAGTGCTCTTTTCTTAGGATGAGCAGGTTGAAAAATACAATTTATTTGTAGGGAACAGTATTTGGTTTGGTCTTTTGCTCCACTTCTTTCCTGCTGCCTTTTTCACCACTGCTTGTCATGTGGCACAGGGTAAATAAGCACTTCAGGGCTTGTTTCCTTAAAACTGTTTCTGTGAGGTTTCAGCCTTAAGAGCCAGCACAGGATTTATCTGGCTCCACTGCTGCCCTACAGGCTAATACTGATTTTCCTGTCAAATGTCTCCTTTGCAAATATTCTTCCTTCCCAGCTCTCCAAATAAAGATGGGAGCTTCGAAGTCTTTCTTATTCCATGGCAAAACAGTCAACAAAACATTTCCAAATGTCATACCTCTTTTTTATTATTATATTGAGAAGCAGACACTAGTGCAGTGCTGCCCCTGAATGTGAACAAGGGTCTGAAAATGAGCATGACTTGTGTACATCAGGGATACTGACTGGTATAGGTGGATTTTTGAGGGCAATATTCCTAGGGAAAAAAAAAAGAGAAACAGCTGTCTGTCCGCAAGCCTCATTGGGAATTAATCCAGCTCAAAGCTGGATTAACTTCTATTTAAAAAAAAAAAAAGGCCACAAACTTTTATTCCACTGCCACATATGGCGATTATTTAGACTACAAATATTAGGCAAGGCTAGCTGGTTGGGTACTAAAGAGAGGCTCGTTTAAATCACTTATTTTTATCCTGCTGACAAAATGAGGTGGGGGAGAAAAAGCATCTGTCACCCATCTGAGTTTGGAGAGACACCATGTTACACTGGTAAGAGAAGTAAGGTGGGTGCAAGAACATTGCTAATGTCATTGTGCAGAGTTGCTGATGAAGCAGCGCCTGGGGCACAGCAGCCCAGCAGTAGTGGAGAAGGGTCTGGTTACAGTGAGGCATGGGCACTCCTGACTGCCGGGAAAAGGGATGAAAGATGAGTCGAAATGGGAAAGGAAGGGATGCTGCACACTGAAGGAAACTTTATTGTCCTTTTTCCTCATGTCAGTTTGATTATCGCTGTGCTTAAAGCTAAGCAACTGGTTAAAATGGGAGGCGAGGACTCAGAGCTAGAATATAGGTGGCCTTTAAAATACAGCTTGCATGGGAGGGCCAAAATGCATAAAATAAAACTCACTCCCACTGAGTGAACCTGGTTTGTGCTTGGAGGAATGCTGATTTACTGCGAGCTATTGCGGGGACAAGTATATTGTAAATATTAAGATGCTTTGCAGGCACAGGTGTTACCCACAGTACAGGTGCAATGTGAGTTAAAGATAGCATATGGTATTTGTGGCTACTTGTGGCAAAATCCAAAACACTGGCTGAAGCTTTTGCTGTAAATACGGAGCTGGATCAAGAGGAGAAGGAAGTTCTTCTTTCCCAGGGAACAGGGTATATTTACCAATGTCCCTTCTGCAGGGAAGTAGTAGCAATGCGGCTCCTTTCTGAGGTTCACTTTCCTATCCACCTCTCCTTCATTCTGTTAATTGTAACAAAAAAGCCCAACACATTTGCTTTTTTGTTTTTTTTCCTTCAGTGGGACATTTGGTGGTTGTGCACATGCCATAGGAAACAAAGTGAGCCATGGCTGTGTTTCATGCATTCTTGGTTTACACGTCCATGCACAAGAACCTCTTTTTTATTTTCCCCATGTAAAATCAGTAGGATTTTTTAATACATAAAAATTCCAACATGCTGTTGGTCAGATTGGGTTTCAAGATCTGCCTGCGCTCAGCTGAAACCCAGGCAGCTCTGCTCTGGGTTTGTACACTCTGCTGGGAATTACATTACTCAAAATACCAATATCTGCCATAGAGCAACTGTTGCCCTAATGGACCCCGATATCTTTTTGAGGGTTCTCCTCTCCTTTACCTATCCTAATAGGAAGAGCTGGATAGCATTAAAAGATAACCCACTCTTTCCACCTTTTAAAGGTAATCCTTAGTATGCAGTTTTGAACTTCTCTGGTTTCACACATTGCTGGTTATGTTGCCTATTATAAAGGATTCAGTAAGACACACTTTCTCCCAGTGGTATTTTATTTTGACATATCTCAAGTGAAAATATAGCTCATTATTTTATACAGAATTCAAATATGTTACCTGGTTTTCATGCATTAAAATACGATTCATTTTTTGCTGTAGGTATATGAAAAAGCCAAACGAGTCTGTAATAAGTCTATTTAGTAATATATTTGTGTATTTTTGGTCATCCAAAAATGGGGCAAATGTCAGGCTTTGTTTTCTTGTAAAATGCCTTTGTGTTCAGAATGCAAGTGCTCTCTTGTCTGGTCCTGTTGTATTCTTTATCTTCATGGTTTGGCTCTCAAGAGGAATATCTAAATTGTCATAAATTTAGTCAAACTTTTCAGAAAAATAAAAACCACTCAGAGATCTAGTTTATTTGAGTTTTTAAAATATTATTTATCATGCCCTGTAAAATATCATGTATCAACCCTCTAGGGACAGGGTAGCATTTTCAAATCAGTCATAACCTGAAACCTAGTACAGGATGCAAATTAGGAGCTTGATTAAAAGAAAACTAGTTTTAAGACTGTTTCTGATGACATTTCTGTAGGCACAGCAGCAATTAATGTGGGGCCAGCTAAGGAAATCTGTTGTGAACATCTTCGCTGTTTCACTTTATGTAATGTATATGCATAAAGCATGAAATTTTGGCCCAGGTGAGTGTGCCAGTCTGTTGAGATCACCTGATCCAGAAGGTGTTTTAAATTATAGAAACCACAAGAGATCAATACTTCTCAAAACATCTCTGGCGCATTGAAAAGGTTTTTTCAAAAGAATTTGTTTTTTGCAGGATTTCAACAGTATCCAATCCACATCTGAAAAAGGCATCCATTTAAGCTTTTGATTAACCAGAACCAACATTGGAGAGGTGGCCTCTGATCTGCACGCTTAAATTTCAGTCTTGGAACAGGCTGCAGAGGCTAGATTTAAAGTTCAAATTTTGTTTCATTTGCAGTAGAACGGAAGAGCTGGCAAGCTTAGATACTACCAGTGCTTTGTGGAAGCTGACATATGAATTTGTTCTACAAATGTGCCAGGGACGCACTGATCCAACAGTTAGATCACTTCCAGAAGACACAGAGCTGGATCTCTGAGCTCACTCCCAATTCTTTCTTGCTACTACCCATTGAAAGAAAAATTCCATATAAAGCAAACCAGGTAATTAATTACAGCACCAAGTGATAACCCAAGAAGAGCTCCTGTCTTCAAATGCATAAAAATAAACAAACAAATAAGCTAAACTATCCAAATCCTTCAAACAAAGAACGTCACAGGTCTTATTATTTGAGACTGGAGGTTGCAGGTGGGTTTGGGGTTTGTGTGCTTGACTAAGGTGGGACAGAAGTAACTGAGATGGCCTTTGGCTGCACAAAGGCAGATGAGTGTCTGTGGGAAGAATGGAAGGGACAACAGGAGGAAAGAGCTAAGTGTCTACCTTAACTTCATCTGAGAATAGACAAGGCAGAAAATCCTTAAGTGTTGTGGTGGGTAAGCCATGCAGAGTTATTGCATGAAAGAACCTTGTTAGTCCTTTTTGTGTTTTTAAAAAACAACGACACACAGGTTTGTTTTCTGCACTTCTCTGAAAGACAGTTAACTTTAAGGTCTGATGTCTATTCCTGAATATAATCTGTTGATGGCAGATCACGTTGTTGAGAAAAAGGTCCCAAGGAAAAACACCATAATAAAGAAAATATATCAATAGTAAGGAAATATGCTAGTAACAGTGATATGACATCATTTATTCTTTATTTCTGAATGGTTTCGACAATGCCTGCCTGTCATTGCAAACTGAAAAGGGTATGAGAATTAACACTTCCAGAAAAAAATCCATTAAAAAATTTCTCTTTCTCTGGGATGAACGCAGCAGAGTAAATGTGTTCCTACAAAAAAAAATGAGTTATATGGTGATTTTAGATACAGTGTGAGAGAAAAGGAAATACGAGCTGCAGAGAGATAAAAAGGGGAATGGTGTGACGTGTTCAGGCTGGGACAGTGCTTCACACAGCAACAGTTAGAGAGGAGAGGTGGAGGGAAAAAACAAGGGAGCTGCTGTATTCTAAGTCATTTACATCAGCCATATAGTAAATTGTCCTACAGTGCCGTTTATTTACTGTCCTGTGAGGAACTGAATTAAAAGTATCCTTTAGAAACAAAGGGATAATGCTCTTGTCCTCATTCTTGTTCATCAACTCCTCCTTTTCTTGGTAGCTCTTCTCCAACCCAATCCCTTTTGTACTTTCCTCTTCCTTCTTTATGATCCATGTGACACTGCAAATTGTCATTTTTCTTGTTACTGATTGTTCTACTGCACAATATAGACTTTTCGTCAAATCCTATAATGTTGCTCAAATGCACAATCGTATTTGCTTTGCTTTCAATTCCATTTTCCTTATACCATGGCTGGTCCAGATTGAATTTGATGTAGCCAGTTTGTGCAGTCCTTGCTGCTGCAGAAAAGCTTTGAGTTTATTTGTTTACTGTCCCCTGGTGTTTGGTAGCTAATTATATTTTCTTCTGGTTCCAGATTACTCACAATGGTGTGGACATTTTGCTTTGCATTGTCCCCCGTAGATTGGAAAGCCATCTTGTCAAGAATGACCTATGCTTTTACTATCATCATAACTAAAGAACAAATTTCTTTTCCCTTAAGTATTGTCACTTGAGGAGCAGAATGCTCTGAGCTTTCAATTTCACTGTGAGGACAAATCCATGACAGGCTGAACAATGCTAGTACTTATTGTTACGCGTTATCTTGCACTATATATATGGTTTGGATGCATAAGCAACATCTAAACTTACATGGTTTTACTTCATCGTTGTAAAATGGATCTAAGAGTTCTTGGGCTACTGAAGGTAGCAGGCCCAGACCCAGAAGGCCAATGGGAGTTGATGCCATTGTAACACCTACAGTATCCTTAACCTAAATTTCCAGTGACCCTGGACCATTGCAACACTGGGATGCTATAGGGTCCCTCTTGGCCACCCCTGCACAAGCTTTTGGGGTCATGTTTGCAGGATGAGATGCTGATCTTTTGTGGGAATAGTTGAATAAAAGAGCTGGGCTCTACTGAGTGCCAGCTGACTGGATTTTCTCTTGTCTCTTCTTTTTTCCATTACTTTCAAGCAGGCATGGATAAGGAATGTCTGGAAGCTGGCCCACTCCTGGGAACTGTAGGAGCTCAGGGGTCAAGGTAATAATCTCCTTACCATCTCCTTACCTGCCTGTCTCTCCAAGGACAACAAAAAGCAACAGAAGTGACAGAGAGGATGAACAAATTTTCCTTTCCTTCGTGTAAATTTGTTCTCTCTCTTTTTTTTCATTCTTTTTCCTTTCTTTTGCAGTTCCAAATGTTTTGAGAATTCATCATCTTCCCAGGTGGATGGCAAGAACCTCATGACCCAGATGTGAGTCACAATTCCCATCTGGGTGCCTCTGAAGAGAAACAAGAAACTCGGATATGCCACTGATCTCCCACCAGCATAGGCCAGGAACATCTGTCTGCTCCTTCCCTTTCTTCAGACAGTCCTGAGGAGGAGGGAGGCAGGCAAGTAGGAATACACAAGGCAAAGGATCAACTGGCCGTGTTTTATCAGCCAACTTAAATAATTCTTCTTGGCTGTGGAAAGTGTCTTCCCATCCAAAGCTGCTTTTTTTTTTCCCTCTCCTTTTTCTTTTCTTCCCAAACAGGAACAGTTTATTTCCACTTTTGGGCAGGTTTCTTGGCCAAAGGCCAGATCTCCCCATTGCCTCTCACACACCACTTCCCAGTGCCCCCCAGCTGACCTTACAAAGTGCCTTCAGGAACCCAACTTTACCAAATAGCAAAATCAAAATATGCAAATCGAGATCAGATTATTGCACATATAATCATGATATTTTTGCTGCACTATTGCTGGTGCCCAGCTTCCTGCCCTACTGCTCTGAGTGCCTCAGTACTGTCTATAGCTGTTGAGCTGAAGCACCCAAGGATGACTCTGAAGCAGGAAGAGAGTTCAATCTGCAGGCTGGTTTTCCAGGCACTTTCTTTCTCATTCTCCACAAGATAGTTGACATTCCTCCGAATTTCACTGTTATTAGTGGGGTGTCTCTACTTCAGAGCAAAGTATAGATGAATGCCTTGTTCAGCCTCTTCAGTCCACTCTAGTTCTATTTTAGTTTGAGAAGCCTGTGCTGCTTCAATAGATGGGAGGGATTCATGCCAATAACTCAATCTTTCTGTAAAGTTAGGCGTCTCAGGCTGAAAAATAAGTAAAAGGTAAAGCTGCACCATGCAGAGCAGGGAGCTGAGTCCTGCAGTCAGGTCTAGGTGATAAAAAGTATAGATCCTGATGGGCAGTTTCCTTCAAAGGAGGCTTACTTGGATATTTTAATAAACAAAAGGATGCATAACGTTCAGGAAATCCCACCCACCTTAGCTGTTAAACAGATGTTTGAAGTCTGAAGCCTGAACTCTGCATAGCCAGTGCAGAAAAGTATGGGATCCTGATGATGGATGTGGAGGAATGCTAAGAATCATAGATTAGGTTGGAAAAGATCTTTAAGATCATCGAGTTCAACTGTTAACCCAGCAGAGCCAAGTCCACCACTAAACTTATCTGAAGACACCTATTTTTATCCCAATGTAAACCTCATTTTTATTTCTTTATTTTTAATGCTCTCTGTAGTATTTTGAGGCATATATAATTAGCAAAAGCCTTAATGCTCTCATTAAAAACAAAATAAATTTTCCATTAAAAATTTCCATTTTTAATCTGAAAGAAAAAAGTAACTTTTGCAATCAGTTCAGTTTCGCACAATTTTTTTTACATAGTCTCAACGAATGATCGATTTGCACTGCAAGTCTTCTGTCTAAGCCCATACAAAAGCCCTCCCTGCACTGTTCCAGAGTGGTGTGAGGTGGAAGCTCACTATGGGCTGTGGAGAACATTGAGAGGAAGTGTCATCTGCAATATCTGAACAATGAACAGAGCACCCCACCACAAAGTCAGTTACCTTTTCAAAGCAACCATTGAACATGCTCAGGAGCTAGATGTTTGCATTGTGATATTGTGATACTAGTCTAAAGGGAAGATTGATTTTTAAATTTTTTTATATATATAAAAGTGTTGGCTTTATGAGGATTAAGTAGGATATTTTTAACATAGTTGAAAGAAGAGAGCCGCCTCCCCACAATTCAAATGTTCTTGTTTCTTATTTGATTTGAACTCAATCCTTTTTCTCTGGATAAAGCATAAAATGGAGAGCCCACTGTGAACCTCTGAATATTTGATTTCAGGTAAAGTGACACTTCAGCTGATGTTTTGAAAAATATATGTGCATCATAGAATCATTTTGGTTGGAAGAGACCTTTAAGATCATTGTGTTCAACCATTAACCCAGCACTGCCAGGTCACCACAAAACCATGTCCCTCAGCACCATAACTATGTTTTTTAAATACCTCTAGGGATGGAGGTAATTAAACATCTTTTCAGCACTTTCAGCCACAAAGCCTACGTCTGTATTTTCTTGACATACTAGTAATTAAATAATCAAGTTTGGTAAGCAAAATTCAGGTGACTGTGGTTTAGAAAAGGCAGCATTGATTCTTTTTTTATCTCTTATATCACATGTTTAAATCTAGTTCTGGTCTCTAATGACCAAAACTCCTGCTGACTCCTTGCTGGTCTGTGCAGATTGAACTGTGACACTTGAGTTCTTTCCTAACTGGTATGTGTCTTCATCCCCATTGCCAAAACAAACCCTTCCCCTCTGGGTTTTCCTGTTAGCAGTGCTGGTACAGAGGCCAAGGACTGACAACCTTTCTTTTAACCCTAAAACCCTCTGCTCTGGTAGGGGAGAAGGAAAATGGTGGAGAAAAATTTTGCTATTGTTCAGTTGTGTAGTTATATGGGAAAATGGACCTGGCAGCCCTAATTCTCTATGTAAATATGGGCAGAAAGGGAAGACAGAAATAACTTTAAAAAATTATTTGTATTGAATACCTTTTTCACGTTTCACTTAAACTGATGTTTTATAACTGTATCAGCCACTGCACACACCCAGCAATGTTTCTTATTTATCCAATTGGACATAACTAATTTACTTTTATCATAATACTTGAGAAATAATTGTCTTACCTCTCTTAGGACGGGCTACAAGGTTTATTCTCCCCTTGCTCTCCAAGTAGTTATAAATCCTTGTACATTGAGAGCAGAATGGACTTTATATGCCTAGCAATTTCTTATTATTTCTAAGGTATTATCCCCAAATCCTAATTAACCATTATTAAAATAATGTGGCCTTTTTAGAATGTGAGATATGGCAACATGATAAGATACGATGTGAAAATCCCAAATATCATATAATGTAATTTTGCTGCTTTACTTTTCTTCCTTTATTAGAGATTTCTAACATAATACTGCATTTTCATTCAAAGTGACAGGATTTGGTGGTATATGTTTTGTAAACTGCCAAAACAGAGTCACTGGATTGAGTTTTCTAATAATCAAACAACTGTATAACATGCCTGTACATGTCAGAAACTGAGGAAGGCAAATTTATACACAGCAACATGTATTTTGTGGATAGCGATAACCCATCCAAATCTAATGTAATCAAATATTTAAAGAGGTAATAATTAATTTTTAAAGAATTGAAGTGAACCGTAACTAGGAAGAAATGTTATTGTTTATTTTTAATGCCAGAACAGTATTCCTGATGCATTTTTAATATTTCATTGAGGCAGTAACTTTCATACTATATTTTTTCAAGTTTTTATGTCTCGCTGATACTTTTTTTCTGAACAAAGGTGAAATATTGTAGGCAAAGTTAAAGCTTGAACTGATACATTCTTGGAGGATATTTTGTCATAACTAATTAAACACTACCAGAAGTATTTTTAAACAAGCTAAGACACAGCACCTGGTCGGGAGTTAGGCAAGTAAGTGCTGCTTCTTTTAGCCTGTGAATGTGTCTTTCCCATCAGATTTTACTTTCTATCCTGTCTTTTGAGCTATTATTTATCATTCTTTTTAGGAGAGGTATTTGCAGGAAAGGTTTTAAAGCCCACCACTCCCTGTGCCTTTCAAACCTACAAACTGCTCTGTCTTGGTCTTTTGTTTTTTTGATGAAGCGTCTCTCACATTTTGAGCCTTTTATGCTCAAAACTGTGGAAGCCTGTTTATTGCGCTCTGGCTCCAGCCCTAGTTAAAGGTGTGAACTACCAAAGTGGAAGGGGGCACATGCACATTAACACTGCTGTGGAAAACAGCGCTTGACAGATGGATGCATGTTAAATGGATGTTTGAAGAAAGGTGTTTGCAATAAAAATCTTGAGTATGGCATCAGAGGAAGACCACACACAATCTTCCAGCTTATTTCTGTAATATATAAGGGTCAAGCTTGTTATAGTCCCTTTGCTTTTTGCTGTCACATACTTCTCTCTGTTACTGTCAACAGCTTTGATCAGAATATGAAGAATCAGGGTTCAAATGCCATATATAAATAGGTATATATGAATGCATAGATACACACATTCATATTTAACATTTCATGGTAATATTTCATGTATTAATATTTTTGTATTTATTTTAAAGACTGACTATTGCCAAGGATGTATTCTGGAGCATGAGGAGAAACTGTGGCATAAATTGCCAGCTCATTCAGTGATACAGATATCAAACCTGATAACAGTAGATACCAAAATGGTCTCAGGATAAGTTGAGGTCCTCCACTTTCAGTTACTAGTTCTTGATCGTTGGAGGCTAAAGGAGATGCTTTTAACATCACCGGGTATTTGATGTGCAGATCTTCCCTTGTTTGTGAAAACTGGCCTCTGAGCAATGCTGGGAGCTGAAGTGTTTAAATCCTGCCTGGAAATATGTATCCAGGATTAGGTACAGTGAAGTTCAATGGATATAGTCATCTGGGATTTCCTTGACAATCTGCTGGTTAGAAACTTGGTTGTAAAAATTATGATTTTTTTTCTTTCTTTCTTTTTATTTTCCTCCTTTTTTCCCCCCATGTGTTGTTGTTAAAAACTTGGGACCCGTAGATTTTTCTTTCCTATTTCTAGACCTGTCCTAGCCTTGTGTGCGATGAACTAGACTGGCTGCATGGCGAGAAAGAGGAGCTTTAGATAAGAAGATCTCTCCTTATTTGATGCTAAGTTGATGGAGACATTAGCTGTTCCCTGGACAGGTAATATGACTTCCCAGACAGAGCACTGTACTGTGTACTGTCTGTATTTTTGCACTTTTCCCAAAATACTTTTTGACTCAATCATCTTCTGCCTACACAGGGAGATTTTGCATCCCCTGCCTTAGCTGAATTGTTTTTTCTTTACACGTGGATTTCTTTTTCCTCAGTTTATATAATTGCTGCGTCTATGTGCTTCTTTGCATTTTCAAACAGCTAGCCCAGGAATCCTTCCACCTGAGATTATCAAGAAAAAAACCACATCAGTATCAACTACATACAGCTGACAACTTCTTGATTCAAATTTGGTTACATAAATTTGCAAATATGAAAGGATATGTGAGGCAACTTTGCAGGCACAGAACACATCAAAACTGTCACGTAATTTATATGCTGTAACCAGTTTGCTCAGCTTTATGGAGACCTCCTTATAAGTGCTTCTTGTGCTGTGATTGTTTATAGATTCTTAAAATGTCTCAACTTGATGGAAAAGAGGGCAAATTCTTCCTTCACAAATAACATTTGACTTTGAAAGAAGCATTTGAAGCCACAAAACTGGACTATGAACATTCACACCCACTGTACAAATGGCTCAAAATCCTGTCCTCTCCCACAGGCCCAGCTCCAGCAACCACTTACACAGATGCTTAACTTTATGCACACGAGTAATCCCATTGATTTAATGGGATTATTCCCATATGTGTAGTTACACACACATAAGTGTTTGCAGGATTGGGGTCTATTTCTCTCGCAATGATTTAAACCTGTGGAAGAAAATACTGTATGCAAGTTAGATACTATTTAATGGCCACACATTAAGCCTAAATACTTCTGCTGAAATCAATGGGGCTGTGCCAGTTTGTACTGGCCGAGAAACTGTCCTCTTCTGTGTACAGTGTACACTCCCCAGATGCCACACATTTGTGGCTATCGCAGCATAGAAGGGGGAATGGAAACATAATTAGTAGTAAAAACATCAAGAGAAGAAATTCTCCGTGTCTAGAGGTTGCTGTATTCCAGATCTTGATTTATAACTTAAATTGCATTTAAGAAATATTCAGCTATATACAAGACATCCTCCTCAATAATGTAATAATTTGTAGCAATTTCAGCTTTGTGGAAAAGATTTACCTTTTAAATGTGCAAATATAGAAATCTATATCCACACAGATGTATAGGAGAAAAGTATTTCCAAGTGTCATAAAATTTTCTATAAATATGGATGCTTGCATGTATCCAAACTTGCATGCACAGGATGAGAGCTACAAAAAAAAAAAACCCCAACCAACCTTGGTAAAAATAACTGAACTTAAAGTTGCCTCTGACTTGGATAGTTTACTTTTAATTTTAAATTCTTCAGCTAAGATATTTTTTAAAAATTTAAGGCACGTAACCATCTGCCATAAATGAAAGAAATGGAATATAAATAAAATAGTACTTGTAATATTCTGATGGAAATCACATGCCAAACATATCCGTGGTCTAGGCAGCAGGAACACTTTCAGATGTCAGGAACAAAAGCAGAGAAAGGAGTTGGTTTGGCCAGGACATATTTTGCTGTGTGTGGTGTATCTTGTTGGCTGTCCTGAATAACAACATTATTAAGCAATTTGGGATGGAGCATCATTATGCCCCATGAAGAATTTAAGGAAGATCTTGACTTGAGCATGTTGCAAGAGGAGTCCTGCTGTGCCATTTGGTATAAAACTATAATCAGTCTTATGCCACTGGCACATTCGAACACCAAGTGGGATATGCTGGGCATCAATGTTCAAGGTTTTATATAAGGTAACAGCTGCTTTGGTCAGGCAGTTAATTAAATGTGTTAATTTTCCATACAACCAACAGTAGTGACAACAGATCAGAGTGGGATTTTATGACATTTCAGGGTTCCCTTATGTGATCACAACAATGGACTGCACCCACATCATCTTTCACATCCCTTCACTGAATGACGTTGCCTTTCCCCTTTGGAAATGGCTTCAGACTTTGATTTTACAAATAGCACAATGGTGATGCTTTGGTACCATGTAAAGAATATTGCCAATTGTCCCAACTCCAGTCTTGAAAAAATGCTTGGGCTTAGTCCCACACTGATGTTGGTTTAGTCAGAGATGCAGCAATTCATTTACAAGGCAAAAGTATTTTTTATTTTCTCCTTCCTATGTTACATTCCTTATTAGAAATGTTTAATGAGCAGATATCTAGAGTGGAAATAAAACGATATGATATTTTTTGATAGATAGTGTGTTCTTCAGACATAGAATTACAGAAAATTATTTTCTTATTTGTGATAGTTTGGCTTGCACAACATTGCAAGATGACAAATTCAACCTTTTCTGTATGTTGTTACTTTCATAACATGATAATAACTCAAATGCATGCAGGAAGAGAAGGTAAATGGGGACTAGAAGAACATATTTAGAAGTAATGAACAGACAAATCTGCAGACTGAAAAAAATAAATTAACAGAACAAGTTTCCTACCCACCAAATGGATAATACAGTGTGAAGAAATGTGGAAGAAATGTAAAACACCAAGTTAGGCATGTAAGGACTGACCAAAAATGAGTCACACTCCCACGCATTTGGCTCATAATTTGAAGTGTTTGTTTTTAGTTGATTGAGTACCCACTAAAAGTATATGGTCAGCTTTGTTTGAATTTGATCTGTCACTTTTTTGATGGGTGACAATGATTTTATGACATATGTCACATTGTGTTGCATCATTCAAAACAGATTATGTCATGCTCTAACCTATCATTTCTGAAGACAATAATGCTATTCAACATGACAGGACATGACGAGATATAATGGAATTCAATAGCTGAAAAAAATAAAGGAAAAGTTTTGTAGGTGTGACACAGATCCCAGAAATTACATTGTAATGAATCTTAGGAAGATCCCAGGAGTTAAGTTTTCAAAAGGGGTCACTTAACCGACTTATGGCTTCATGAAGATGGGCTCTGAGTTACTCGGTGTAGAGGGGCAGCGAGTAGATACCATAATCATGCTAGGAGTCTCTCATTAAGCTTAGCGATAAAAGTGAAGAAAAACTTGCTGCAAAGATGAGTCTTAGCCCTGAAATGTGACAAGACTGGAACTGTCTTTGGCCTAAAAAGCTGTATGTCTGTAGGTGGTTTAGAGCATTTAAAATTTCTGAATCCTCAGGGTATGTCCTAAACATAAACATTACTAGAAGCCAAGATTTAGCTGGCTGTGCTCTTCTAACACATTTAAAACAAAAATGTCTGCAATCTTTATGAGCTCTGCTCTTGTTTCCTAATTATTATCTCCTTTCATGCATTTTGACTACCAGCAATACAGTGTAGTGTTTGTGTTGTATATGGTGTCATGATGTTATTTACTCTTACAGACTGAAGTGAACCTTTGCCTGTTTGCACACACAAAAGACTTTCAGCTAGACTGACAACAGGATATCTTCATTTAAATGCAGCACCTAAGCACAAAACATTAAGTCCTCTCATCAGCTCTCAGTGGAAGATCCCAAAATCCTTAGCCATGAGGATTGTACCATAGATGTTTTTGAGGTAGATGAAACTTCTTTAGGCATGTGCATAACCAAAGATCATACACTTGCTAATGTTATGCACTCCATAGTTTTACTTGGCTAATCAAGAGTTTACTTGGCTAATCATTAGGCTTCTGGGTCCTTTTGCGAGTGGAGCCTATGAACACAGTCTATCTAATAGCTCTGGATATTGTAAAAATCAGACATGGAAGCAGAAGACTACCAGTGCTGAAATTCTTCCTTACCTGCCTGACTGACATCACTGACCTTAATTTAAGTCCCCCATTTACTAAAATAATTCCTGAGAAGGTACTCTATGGCTCATTCCTCCTTTCTTGAAGCTGAGCCTTTTAACCCTTTAAAATATTTGTTGGAAATAATTATACCCTAGTGAATATGACACAGCTTCAGCAGAAGCAGTTGTGTCAGAATGCCCAGCTGAGAGAACTAAGGCTCTCCTGCATATGGGAAGGAGGTAAGAAGGCCTATGAACTTCAGCTACCACCTTTTAGATGGCCTTCTAACCACTGGATATTGTAAAAGAAGCCACCAGGCTGATATTCTTACATTAGCAAGTCCTGATACAAGGTCCAAAAGACTGCTTGTGGCTCTGAAGCCAAACAGAAAGATGGACTTAGTTTTGTGAGCTTGCGCACCACCTGCTTTTCAGAATTTCCTGTTAACGAGCTTCTTGCATATCCTCTATTATTCTTTAGGCCTGATTTTTCCTCTTAATTGTCTTGGAAAGCATCCTTGATGTCTGGAGTTTCCATTATGTGCTAGAGTTGATGAGAACTGAGCTGAGTAACACCCATCCCCCTTTCTTTGGTGACATTTTCCCATCAGCAAAACCCCCTGCAGTTCTCTACCTTTCTTTTAAAAATGTTGTTAAGTAATTTACAGGCTGAATATCTTGAGATTCTTCCACCTTTCCTGCATATACCAAAGAAAAACTTGTGTAAATTCTCACTTTATTACCACACCTGTTAGAAATCACTGCTACAACTTAAGTGTGAAAAAATGTGGCTGTACAATACCTAGTAAGAAGTACGTACGTAGCAGCCTTAGTGTAAGTGCATCACCACTGCTATAAAACAGACACAACTACTTTGGTGACATTCACTGTTACTGTACGTTGACAAGTTCCCATTTAATTTACTACATATGGTTCCACGTCTCCATAGCTACTCTCGTGAATTCATTATTCATTAAATAAGTGATGAATTTACTCAAATATTGCAGCCACATGGCCGACACAAATGCATTCTAATATTATTAACACGTTGCCAACTTGCAACTCTTCGAAGTCTGAGTAAATGTTTTGACAAGAAGAGGCAGCAAGAACAAATAAGTAGTAGCAGCCTAGATGAAGTTCAGCCATAGTTCTAACAGCTTTAAAGTCTTAACAGTGTTTTCACTGGGGCAGTACCAGATAAATTGCTCTTATGTGTGCATACAAGAGACTAAAATTCCTTTGAAAGTTTATAATTTCTCATGGGAAAACACAACATAAAAGTTACTTTTACTCATAGAAAAACAACATCATATTTTCCTGTCAACTTTTGCTGTTGGGAATTTCAAACTTTTTGCATTTTTTCCCTGTGATTCTTTGTCAACCCGAGGGACAGGCGTTTACAACATAATTTACTTTCGGCGTGTCTCTGTAAATCATTGTAATACTTTCTATGGCTAGTGAAAAAAAGAAAAAAAAGCAGCACTCTGAAGTTGGACAGACAAACCACTTTTCTAAGACTTCAAGAGAGAAGCAAAACTTCCCTGTTTAAGGAGGGAAACACTGACATGAAGAGATACAAAAAAGAAATGTATTTTACAAGGGCTTTATAGGAATGTTTGCATTTAGTGGTTGTAATATTTATTAGGAAATATTTATTGAACTGTATTTACATGCAGTAAAATATACAGAACATGTGGAGCCTAAAATGTGTCTTGGTGGAAGGCTTCTGGGTATGAAGGTGAAAACATGGACTTTTCATTTTTGGAGAAGGCAGTGGTTTTTTTTTTTTCCTTACTGGTCTTAAGGCCTGTCGTTGTCACTGTTTTTGTACAGTCTTAACAATGTTGTCTCAGATTAAGTGCTTTAAGCATAGCCTGCCATAAAAATGCTGGAAACCTGTAGAGCCTTTCAGCCTCACTTTTTGAGACTGCTGCTAATATCAAGGCTCATTCAGTTTTACATTAGAACTTGATGACTTGCACACTGGTTGAACCTTCACCTTTTACAACCTTAATGGGGATTTATTAGCTATTTCACAGTGTGTAAATTTGAATCTAGGTCAGATGAGGAAGAAAAATAGGGCAAATCTGGGCCTTAAGTATAACCTGCATATAATATATCAGGATTAAAAAAAAAGGTGCAAAATTAAACAGATGATTAAAAGTGTCTAGAGCAGTCAGAGTCTGAAAAAAGAGCTTGATAAATTAGAGGTGTATGTAGGGATTTTTTTTTTTTTGAGTTCAAACTCAGGTGACTGGTGAAAGTCTGGTTTCCACACAAATTCAGCAGATTAAGGAGTTAAAATAGCTTGTTAACCTGTTTCTGCTAACTGCTGGCAAGAGGAAATGTAACACAGGTGGGTTTGATATTCCCAAGATTAAAGCTTTTGTCTACCATCAAATGTTCACCACATTAAAGCTGTTTTAATGAGGTATTGGAAGATAATGAATGTAAGCCTCTAATTCACTGCAGAAGAGACAGCCTGACCCTGCTTTCACCCCACTGCAGCCAGGTATCTAAACCAACATATTAGTCACACTTAGACCAAAAGAACAGTAATAAAACAGCCACTACCTGCTGCCATTCTCATCTGCTAAAAATGTATCTGGTCCAGGTGCCGGAACTTTTTCTGCTTGGTACCCTGTAAGTTTGACATCAGTTACTCCCTGCATGACGGTACCCATCCCTTACCAACTCTTCTGAGAAGATTATCTGGAGAGAAAAAACTACAGCTGCCATGAGAAAGAAGGATTTTTCACAGTGTATGTGCATGGGGAATCAGTAGGGGGAAAATGGGTATGAATTAAGGTTATTGCTTAGTTATCATTCATCCTGATACTTAGCGATGCTCAGAAAGTCAATATCTGGAAGGAGTAAAGGTTGGAAAGATCTTTCTGGTTCAGCTAGTTTTGTACTGACTGTTTGATGGATCCACCCGCCCGCTAAGCTAAGGTACACTGCCTGTTTAGTTATTCTTAATAGAATAAGCTCCAAATAAAAATAAAATAAAGATCCTGAAAGGTTCTCCAAACCAGATTTATTTTGGCATGCATATGCAGGAAACTATGTACTGTAGCAAGTTTTAAATACTGTATTTGGACACTAATTCTCAACTGCCGTCATCAGTTTGCTGACAGCCATCTGCTTGGACCCTGCTCCTTCCTCCCGTTCAGCACCGTTAAAGTAAAATATTGACAGAAACAACTTCTGCAGCAAAAGTGGAAAAGTTAATAACATAACTGAAGTCACACCGGATTTTTCTCTAATGTTCTGGAGCTCTCCTACAATTCTGTTTTACTCAAGCCTTAATTTAGAAGTGTCCCACCCGGCTTAAAAATAGAAGGTTGTGTAGCCAGCTATCTTTAGATGACACAGGTTACCAAGGAGAAATCTATAGCTGTAAGTGCCTACTGGGTAGCTCATGTGAGTTAATACTAATCAGGATCCTGGAGGAGCTGGCACACCAGGAGGTATGTTGTCAGTCACAGCTGGGAAAAGAAATCATCACAGTAAGGTTGCCACTGTGGCTGCCAAAAGGTGCAACAGCACATGCAGCAGATTGATATAATTTAAATTTACCTGCAGAACCCTTTTGAGCAGTGATGTAGAGAGCCCATGCAATCCCTTATGTCGTGCTCATTGCATACTGCTAGGCCAGTGCCCTAGGGGTCCCTTGGCACTTCCAGACCAACCCTGAGCCTCCTTGGACTGAGATTTTTTTTTTAAGTACATGGCTTGTGATGTTCCCCACCTTAATGAGTCTGAGATGCTCCAGTTCAGCACAGAGCAAGTTCTATCTTCAGTTCTTTGCATGAAACGTCATTATAGCTTTTGCACAGGTCATAGGGCAATGCACAATAGAAGACTTCACCACTAATTATTTCAAAAATAAAAGTGAATGTGTGCTCGTACACACACATATCCAGATATACATTCGTATAAATAATTAATTTATCATACCTATTTATAATACATGAATCTTTTATATTTTATGGTGATACCATCACTGTTTGCAGATTTACATCTCTTATTAAATTCCCTGCACAACAAAACACAATACTATAGAAATATATAGCCCTACAAACTGATTCAAGACTTCTGATCCAAGTGGCCTTACTGTCTGCAATATTCTTTTCTAAATGGTGCCATTACATCCCACAAATTGACTTGCAATGAAAGGTAATTTCTTTTTATTTTCCTACAGCTTTGTGGGAGAAAGAAGAAAGAATCTGTCCCATAAAGAACAACACAACCATTTTCCAGATGAATTCTCTAACACATACAACTGCATCTGCCATTCTGCAGATGCATATACATCAAACCTGAAGTCATCCCTGTGAGAAGATGGCTATGCTTACTATGTTGAAGAGATCAGCATTATATTTAGTGGTGAAACTAAAGCCTTTGGGCAGATGAAAAATAATTCTAAAATGTCTATTTTGCAAGCAGAAAATTTGACTAGTGATGCAAAGAGCGCAGCAGAAGCTAAAAATAGTTTGTGTGTGAAGACAATGTTTCATTGTCAAACACAACACTTGAAAATAGGAGCATTACTTATTTTTTGAGAAATGTTTTCAATATGTGATCATTTTTTTTCTTCCCATAGAACAAAAATAAATACACTCAACACTGTGAGAGAGTGCACTGGCTCCCATTTCTTCCCTGAAGCAGGGCAGAGTGCAGGTGAGGGAGGCGGACACTGAGTACCGTCAATGCTGGGCAGAGTGATGAGCAGCTTCCTCTCCACTTCTGCTTGCTTCTGCCTTCCCCATTCTTGCTTCTTCCTCCATCACATTGCACTGATGTCCCCAAACCTTGTTTAAAGTACACCATAACAGTCCTCTTCAAAGACCCTGCAGCTTTATTTGTCCTTGCATCTCAGGTGCTGAACCACGTATCTAGAAGTCTCCACTCTGCATTACCTTAAGCACAAAAGCAACAGTTTTCTTCCTCAAGCAGTTCTCAGACTGAAAGGTAAGGGTTATTTTAAATAGCCTGCTGCATGTGGCAAGGATGGCTTACCAACCTCAGTGGTCTGCTCTGCAGGTTCTCTTTCATGGTCTGTAGCTGGAGGTGCTGAGGCATCCTCAGGAAGCCACATAAAGAGATTAAATATGTGACTGGGAGAGGCAGGAGGAAGCACTCCTGTTCATTTTCTAGTGCATGTTCTTCTGAAGGTACAGCCAGCAGGATCTCCTGCATAAGTCCATGAGTTTCCAGAAGGACCTTTAGAGGTTTCTGGCTATTTTCCAAAAGCAAAAGCATCAGCAAACCCAAAGCATGGAAAAATACTCAAAAGAAACACAATCAAGCATGTCAGAAAAACTATGCAAAGACATCACTATTGCTTCAGTAAGCCATTTTTCATACTCTTCAGCCACAGGGAAGAAGCACAAGACCACCAACACAGCTTTGCTGCCTCTCTGCACATTGATGGAAGGCTTTAATCATTTCTCAAGGCTTTCTGAAATACAATCCCAGTTAAAGGTTGTAGCATTTAGCTCCACATGTTAAAGAAGATACTTTCTCCTTTAGCTGCCATTCTCACTAGCTTTGCCTGTTTCAGTGCTGTGCAGCTCCCTCTTTTAGTTTAAAACCATCACCTCTTGCCCTGTCACAGCAGGTCCTGCTAAAAAGTCTGTCCCCATCTTTCTGACAGGCCCCCCAGAAATACTGAAAGGTCACAATAAAGTCTCCATAGAGCCTTCTCTTCTCCAGGCTGAACAACCCCAAAGGTTCCCTAATTCTTGACATAAGAAAATGTCTTTATTAAAGTTTTAGAAACCTGATTTAATTCCTACAGGTAAATACAATAAAGAGATAATGTATCATACATTTCGGATATCAAAAGAAGAAAAATCTGTTGAGCATCTTTTACAAAAGTCCAGCTATGGAAAACTTTGCTTCCTGTTGTGTCATGGTGATATCAGAGAGATTTGGCCATGTCTCCATCATTAAGAGCCAGTCACCAGAGGTGTAGAGCACAAAGCTCTAGATACTTCCACCAGCATGGCATGCACTGGTGAGGTGTCCATCAGAGCAGCTCCAATTCATCAACGTTTGGCTGCAATCAATGTCTGCAAGAAGAGTTTCTTGCTGTAAAACTCTGGCCACAAGTCCAATCAAAATACTGCAAAAGAAGAGCAAAAGCAGTAAAGGTCTGTTCTATATATACTTCCGAGTGAAGAGCAATATCGTAATACAAACTGCTTCTTGGTTTAGCATCTTCAATGCTAGCATTTGCATCAGCAAAGTTTTCAAAGCTGACAGTTGATGTCACTGGAAAAATCTAAAAGATTTCTACCAGTAAAGACTCACCAAAGAGAACATCTATTTTCTCAGCAAACTGAATTCTTCTCCCTGACTAGCATATGATATAAATGCGTAGCTGTATCTAATTGTAAGGTCACACCTTTCTTCTCTTCGTTTCCTAAAAGTTTATAGCAAGTTTCCTTAGTGACACAGGTAGGGTTTCATTGATCTCCAGCCGGGGCTGTCATTATAAGAGGATGGGGTTCCAATTTCTGATTAATGAAAATTATAATTATGTACAGATAACAGGGAGAGAGAGAGAGATGTTTCCATGTTACTTTAAACAAAGAAGAGTTAAGGCCTTATCTTAACTATGCATTGGCACTGCAATGCGAAATGGTCATGCAAAATTAATTTTTAATGTGTTCAATTTATATTAAAAATTTCTGCAAGTGTGTGAATTTTTTTTCTAAGGCTGGAGTGCTACTTCATTTACAATATTCCCTGAAGGTGTTTTTTTTTTTAAAGAGACTCTTAAACTGAAGCCATTTTAAGGGTTTTATGAGACATTATGTGAGCTTTCATATGCAAGTTAGTCGTTAAGTACCAGATATTATATTCTGTAATATGCTTAAGTGATATTAGAGGCTGTATATAGCCTGCAGTAATGGCTATTGCTGCTTTTTTAATTTATCAAGAAAATGTTGCTTAAATAAGGAGCAAATCAGTGCTTGGGTGTAGAAAATATAAATGTAAAGGAAGTAACAATATTGTTGTGACATACTTTGTACTCTCAGCTTCACTGGGGAGCTAAACCAGGGTCTACTTTCTCCTACTCCTATTGACAGACATGGCAAGTCCCATATACATGGTGCTGGACATCATACGTAAAACTGAGTCTCACTAAACAGTGTACAGCCATTTCTCCGGGAGATTTAATGAGAATTAATATTATGCGCCTGGCAAATGGATTGTTTGGTATGATTCTTGGCATTCAAATGAAGTAGCATCTCACATTTGGACTTAGATAAACAAAGTCTTTGAATGTTCAGCCTACAATGAGACATGTTTTTGTTAAGCTAGATTCACTGGTCTAGCTAGAAAAGCTAGGATTAAAAAAAACAAACCAAACTCTCACCTGGTGAACAAACTTTCTAATTTTTCTCACCTCCTCCCCTTTAAGAGTCAGATGAATAATAAAAAAGAAACCTTTAAGCTGACAAGCTTGTAGAAATATAAAAGTCACTTGATTTTCCTCTATAGTCATGCTGCAGAGAAGTGGGACACAGGCATGTTCTACACCAACAACTCTTGGCAATGACACCTTATTCTGGCCATGTTGTCCCCCAACTGCCCTGAACTCTGCATGAAGCCCCAGCTGATGTCAGAGCTCATTGGTAGAGCTCGTTCTAGTTAAAAGGTTCTGCCTCTAACCACCAACCACTCTTCTGTGCCCAGCTGCAAACTCCCACTTTCATGCAGAGTTATGATTGAAGAAATGTATTTCAAATGAAAAATAATCTTTTCCATTTTCTTTCCCTCTCCCAGCTGCTGATTCCCACCCTGATTCCTGCTCTGGAGCTGTGATTAATAATTTTTTTGTTGGCTTTTTTTATACCTCAATTTAAATCACATCATCCTTCTCTCTCCTGTCCCTTCCTCTCCTCTCCCTCTACTCCCCAGTCCTCCTAGCAGCTGTGGATCCTCACTCCTACTTCCTATTGCCATCACTGATGTCCCTGTTCTCCTCCCTCCTCTGGCTCACTTAAATATTTCAAAGGAAAGTAATCCAGCTTCATCCAGGCTTTATGGCACTGCCTTGCCTCTTCTCTGCACTTATCCTCACTTTCTGCCCTTGGGAGGAATGAGGCCCTCGGCACCCTGGAATCCATCTCTTTAATGAACTTGCTTGCAAACGAGCATCAAGTTAGGCACCAAATTGGCAATATGGACCTCAGCAAGCCCTAGCAGAGGGATTTGAGGACCCTTCACTGGAGAGCAATTTTGCAGGGAACACACGGGCTCTCCAAAGTGACGCAGCAAAAGCTCAGGATAAACGTCTCCAGGTGCCCTCCGCCTGGTCTCTGTCTGCCTGATGACCTCACTCAGAGGGCCTGAAATCTGGTTAATGCAAAAAGTCAGTGGCCCAGAGGGACCTTCCTGAGAGGGAGAAGTTGGCCAGTGAGCAGCAGGTCTGTGCTCTGGGGGGAGAGAAGGTTAGGACACGGTTAGCCCCATTCCCTTGCAGGATAAAGCCTCCCTTGGCCATTTTGTCATACTTAAGATTCCTGTGAATTCTCTTCATGGACCAAGAAACTTGGACCCAGCCTTCCAAGTCTACAGAAGCTATCAGGAGAACTATACATTCAGTAGATGACAAAATGTTCTTCCTTTCATCACAGAATTCTCATTGATGGTTCCAAAGTCTAAGGATGAGGAAAATACGGTAGTCTCTGAGGGCAATATGGTAGTTTTTAGTGTCTACAGCCCATGCATGGCAATTTCTTGTGCTCAGGGGACAAGCTGCTGCTGTGATCTGCCCATCATCCCATCACTCAGGTGGCTCTCCCTGCTGTGCATTCCCACTTTGTCTGGCTGAGCAAGCCACAGTTCTGCTAGGTATATCTGGGTTTGACCCTTTCTGTGGCAAATTCACGGGGAGCTTGGACTGAAGACTAACTAACTGAAGAAAACAAAACAAAACAGATAGAAAGCAGTAATAAATATAATCAATATATCAACACCTGAATAACCTCCTGTCCCTGTTCTGTGCTGTGCTCCCTCCTCATGATGACCCCCAGCATCAGTCTGCTCTGCTGCAGACCCTCTTCTCTAGCTGTTCCTGGTCTCTGATTTCAGGAGCCAGCTTTTATCCAGCTTAAAGCTCTTTCATATGGTCCAAGCCATTTTTAATTATCCCCAAGGATATCTGTGGAATTCTCTGTGTGGAGGTTTCCTGTTAGTGTCCATGCGGTCAAAGGGCAGTCAGCTTTTTCTATGGTCACCAGCTTTGGTCCTAAAATTCAGAGCTTGAACTGACTTAATCCTTGATAGGCAACACAGCATCTGCTTCTCTGCTCCCTCCTACTCCCTTCACATGCACACACAAAGCCTCACTATATTAATAAAATATTTTCCCATTCTTCACCTGATTAGTCAGCGTGCATGTGCCTTTGAGTCTATTTTGTATGTGCTACCTATGTGTGCCTATGTATGTATGTGCATACACACACTTCGTGTGTGCCAAAGTACCTTCTTCTGATTGTATACAAACAGATGTTTTTATATACAATACATATTATAAATTTAAATTCATACAGGAACATAAATCTGAATAAATCACAGCTAAGCTGCAGCTTAAAATAAACATTCTGGAAAAAATAAGCAAATAAACTTTTTTTTTTTTTTGGCAGAATGTTTATTTATTTAACAACAGCGATGCAGTTGCTTACAGTTTCTACAAATGTTTTATCTCTTCTTCCTCCGCACCTGTCCCTGAGTGAATAGAGCCACATCTGTCTCATCTTGGCATAACAAGTACACATCTACATCTGTGAAAGATGATTCCATTTTTGAAGGAAACACTGTCTACTTTTACACTCCTGCAGTCTGCTAGAAATTATTACACAATGGATTTTGTGTCTTGCAGGAAGGCTGCTAAATAGTGAATAGCGAGTTTGGAAATGATACAACAAAAGTAATGCCCTACTTTAACAAATAGATAGCTAGATATAGATAAAAATATATATTTATTCTAAACTTTGCAGCTAAGAAAGACACACTGATTAATGCTACCTTCAATTTACTGTTTCTAGCACTGCAGACTCTCACTTAAAAAGCTGAGGAAATGGGAACTGTAGAGTACAGGGGTAGTAATGGGATATACATGCTGCTCATCAGCTGCCGAGTCAAAGCCTAGATGAAATTGGTAGTGACTCAAAAAAAAAGCTGACGGTTGTTTAGTAGCGCATATGAAATAAGCTATTGGGCTCTCTGGCCAACAGAAGGTGGGGGTTGGATCATTTTTCAGAGGTCTCACACTGCAATGTCCTTGGTTTGACCCTTCCAAACAGGTGATGTGTGGTGGGCAAAAACATGGCCTCAACCTGAACTAAGGCATGGGAGGATGTACTGGGAGGGACCACAGCCAGGCAACCTGCAGTGGTGGTACATGGTGTGTGAAGCCACTTGGTCCTCTGGGAAAACCATGCTTTGGCTCAAGGTCCAGCCATGGTATCAGTATTGACAGTGAGCTCTTTGTGGAGAGCAGCCACATGCTATTCAGGGTTATGTTATTAATGACATTCAGTAGCTCATTAAATAAATGAAGAGGTGAGCTTTGGCTGATACAGTTAAGGGTTTAATGAGGTAAAATAGTGAAATCGCCAGAAGCTTTTTGCTGGCTGCATCACCAGTGATACTGAACCGATGAGCAGCAGTTGTTATGCACTTCTTTTATGGGCTCAGCTATCAAAGCAGAAGTAAAAATACAGGAAAGGTGAAGTGTCCTGAAGCTCCTCTTTCACTGTTGTATTTCGCTTATCATTGCTACCTCCCCTGCACACAGCAGCTCTTGAAGTAATGTACCAGAAGCCTTAAAAGTAGCGCAGGAGGATGAGTCATCCAGGCAGGTTTACTCAGCTTCTCACCTGGAGGGATCAGCCCAGGGAGAGCACTAATCCAACACATTTGTGGGACCTCTGCTATCTGATACGGGCTCTGTCATGCCATGTCTATGTCTGCTGAGCAACCAGATAAAGCAGTATTTTTGATCTGTATGAGTGGCAGAGAAATTTCACTGAATAATGAAGCCTGGCCAGGAAATAGAAATTTTGTCTACGGAAAAAATCTGCCTGTAGTAAAATTTCCATTCACTGCTTTCCATCATTTCCTGGCCATTTTTCATCCTTTGCCAACGTGGAGATCTGTGCAAAGCATGAGAAGTCTTTCTTGCTTTCTCACCCAATGAGCTTTTGAACTTTAAAAAAAAAAAAGGAAATACAGAAGTGACAGCATTGCTTTCAAAGATGAATGTTATTTTTCTCTCAGACTTTCTGTTGCTCTTCATTCACTATGTTGCAGGACAGAACGAGAGAGAACAAGACAGATTCACTCTCCTGTGATTTCAACAGTCCGAAACATGTTCAAATCAAAAAGAAATCAATAAGTGTTCATTAATTTGATTTCAGAAGTGAAATATTTTACAGAGGAAAAGAATCCCAATCAGAATACATTATGAATTGTAATTAATTTAACGGTTTAAAATATATGTGAAGATTTAATGAAAAATCATCCTGGTTGCCGTATTATTCTATGACTCTTTGCATTGTAGAAACGGTCAGTCCTTAATACTTAAGACAAATGGGACTGGTGATTTACTTTTAAGGCAGGCATGGAGAGGAGATCACAACTTGTACTCAGCTAGGCAATCCTTCCGTACACTATACTGAAGTATTGATACTCAGGTCTCTGATGCCATGATGCCAACCTTCTTTCCTCTTTTTTTTTTTTTTTTTTTTTTTTTCAGTGTTTCATGTACTATCTTTAGGCTTTCTCAAAATTAACTGCTTGATTTACCCATCCTTCCTGGGAAGTTATGATTCATATCTTCCCTGGTTTTTTCCCCCTCTCTTCTGCCAGACCTTTCCAACTCCCAACTGCTGTTCTGTCTTCTATATTAAGCAACCCAGGCACTGATGTACTTGACAGTGCCCTGTGCTTTAAACACATACACACAAAAGCACACTAGTGATCTGAGATATTTTCTACCATATGACATACATACACCAACTTCAGACTTCAGGCCTTTCACATTCTTAATAAATATCTTATATTTAATTCTTTATCTTCTCTGCATTTGTTTCTTTATATTATTTTTGAAAAGGAATGAAAAAAATAATTGACAGTTATATAATGGGTATTATTTACTTAATAGCTGTTCTGGTCTATTGGGTAAATATATAGTCAGGCAGTTTTTAAAAACATGTATTACATACCCAAGAGACCAGAGAGAATCTGAAGGAGCTGTTCCAGTCTATTGGGTAAATATGTATTTAGGCAATTTTTCAAAATATGTTAAAACTCCTTCAGTGCCATTCTGGTCAATTGGTTAAGTATGTATTTAGGCTTCTTTTTAAAATGTCTTTTATGTAGCTGATAAACTGAAGAAACTGCAACTGCTGAATATGTTTTCATAATTTTTACCTATGGGTATCGCTTATAGATACTTCTCATATTTCAGCTCTGTCCCTTGCTGTTGCATCTATCACATCACCAAGGAAGAGCTGTGTGTCACAGGCATCATCATTGACAACAGTGGCATGAGGGAGAGCTAATAGAAATATTTTTATATGTCAGCAATGTTACAAATTACATTAGTCCGTCTGATTGTCCACCTGATAGTCCATCCTTGCTCACTGAAAGTGATGCTCTAGATACAGTTTTCCTGCGCTTGGCTCTCTGTCAGTGGACTGACACACTTTGCATTGTGCTGTGCTGGTTAGACTGATGGATATTTTTAAACCAGCCACATTTTTCAGTATTCAGAAGCATGAAATGGCATTCTGAAGCCCTGCTGTCAATTATGGGGTTGTTTATATGAGTGAAGTTTAAGTATGAATTAGGTTAGTGCTCAACCAACAGGACTTACATCACTTTAAATTTAAACACCTGAATTTTTTTTTTTTTAACATATCTATCTATATATATATGCCTCCAAAATCTTTTTAGGTGTTCAAGGTGATAGGAAAATCAAATCTGATG
Organism: Eurystomus gularis; assembly: GCA_013400335.1. Lineage (NCBI taxonomy): Eukaryota > Metazoa > Chordata > Aves > Coraciiformes > Coraciidae > Eurystomus > Eurystomus gularis. The sequence continues at coordinate 443,619 of VZZY01024916.1, read as the reverse complement.
GCTGAGCAGAAACACAAGTTTCTGAAAATTTTCATGTAAAGTAGCTGTGACAGATGTTAACATGCTGGGGTTTGTACAACTTCTGCTATATTTCAGCTGAAGATGTATATTTACATTTAGTTCTTTCTGAGTGAGCCCTGGTGAGAATTTTATACAGGGATAGAAAACGGGGTGGGCTTAACACAGTGGCTCAAGGAAGGCAGTTGAGGAAGCTCTTCCAGGCTTATTCCTATAAAACCACAACTTTCAAGACAACATGTAATTACGTTCCTTCTTTGCCTTGCCTCCCGTTATGGATCAGACATCTCCACTGAGCTGCTGTTGTAAATTAATCCAAATTTTATTCTTGTAAAAACAGGACTAAACAAATATCTCCTCCATTTATCCCTTCTGCGTGAACTGACAATATAAATTCCTTTTCAGTTCACTCCTTAACGATAAATTATTAACTCTCCACATAGAATTGATCCTGTTCAGCCTGCAATGGTTTGTTCATCCACACAATATCTTCATTTGCCTGTACTGATAATTGTGTCAGGAAGGAAAGGTCTTTGCCTGCTTTCTCCAGGTGGGTCCTCAGCTTTCCTTGAAGTCTAAGTTGCTACTGCTAGTAGGTGGCTGGTCTTGATCTACGGTAGAGCAAATGCTGGCAGCTGAAGCCCACCTCTTGTTTTGTTTCAGGACAGGTTTGCATCCTCCCTTCGCAGCAAAAGTGTGTTACTCAACTATTCAAGTGTTACAGAGGTTGTTCTATCTTGTTTTGTTTTGTTTTCTCTTTTGCAGGAATTTTGAGATAGCTTTGTTACAATTCTTGATAGTTTTTATTTCCCTGTATTGGTCTTTTTAGGGTTTCCTTGAATCACATTTTTCATTAAATAGAAAGCTACCATAAATATTTCCCTCAAATGCATTTAGAAAGCTTTAATTATATTAATTAACTAGTACCTACCGTGGAGATGGAAAAGACAAAGAGGCAGAAATGAGCATGGGAAAATGAGGAATACACATGGATGCTCACACATGCCCAAGTACAGGTATATGCACATGTGGAGATGGAAATAAAAAAATGGTGGGCTATATGTATTATAAACAGGCACATGGTAAGCTAGAAATATTCTTGTTGAAGTCAGTGGGGAGATGTAAATTTAAGCAAAGTGTAAACCTTTACAGATTGGAGTAAAATATGCCACCATTTCAAATCAATCAACTACTTTGTTTTGCATTAATACAAGTTTAATTCCAAGGATTTTTAAAAAGAAAAACAAATGTGGAAAAATATTGATAAGGATCCTAACAAGGAATATTAATAAATGGAAATGTTGATAAGAACTCTGGATAAATTTGATGAATTATTGCCAAAATAAGTAACTTTATTATCCAAATTATTGGACCAGCTGTAATGTTAGTATAAAAAATAACAGTCCATTTGAAGTGATGTTATGTCACTCACATCATTTTATAAACAATGATCAAATCCCATCAGAATAAGAAACATATTTTCTGTCAAACATTATGAGATGCTTTCCAGACCTACCAGAATATCCAGGCCTTTCCATTAATCAGCACTATGTAGGATTTTTCTTTTAAAATCATTGAGCTGGACGCTGGGAGATGCTCTCAACAGGAACTGTTGCTGTGTAACATACTCAAGCCTGAAATGTGATTCTATTTTTATAATACAAGAATCCCTGCTGGCTTAGGGGAGTGCTGGTAGGTACTGCATCCAGATCCGGATGTGGAGCTTATTCTGTAGAAAGGGTAAAATTCCATTTTTATTAATATTCCAGTTTGTTGGGGTTGGCAGGGGCCAAGGGTTGGTTCCTTTTTTCACCAACTTATTTCATAAATTATTGGTGAGGTTTTCCTTTTCAAAGGCTACTCACGCCTTGCCAGGCAAAACGCGGGTAAATCAAAACTTGAACTTCTGAAATCACTCTGCCAAACCGCTTCACTTCTGCCTCTTTAACCATGTTCATTGTCCTCTCCTAGATAATAAATGGACTTGCCCATTTTTGTAAGAAAAGCATTACTTAGCCAAAGTATTTTAAAGTAATTTTTTTAAATTAAAGGGTTATATGTTTATATCTTTATATTACACAAAATAAATAAAGAAGAAACAACTACTCTTGTTTCATAGCCAGGAGGTTTCTCTGCATTTTTTTGTAGCAGTAACTCTAACAGAGGGCAGGATACTGGGTTAACCTGCTATTGCCATAATTTGATTTTGTAATTTCAGTGATCATAGGAATATTCTCATTGCATCAAAATGTGTGACAGCCTTCTGATGGGCACAAATGGGGGATGAGATCAGACCCACATGCACTAGATTAAATGGAAATGTGATGTTTTCAACAGTCAAAAAACGCTGGAGACATCTTCAAAGCTATCAGTGCCCATCTCTCCACAATCTCTGCTAGGATCATTTTGTTCCCTTACCATTGATGTACTACAAAACTGAAAATTAATTTAAAGGAGGGAATATCTTCAAATAGTTATATCTGAATATGTGTGGGCAAAATACAGACTGAGAGCTAACAGCATATTATGATAGCCTGGATGAACACTAAACTTGGGGCCTGGACCAAATCTCATAAAGATTAAAAGGACAACCTGGCACTGAGAGCAACAGACATTGGATTCAGCCCAGATTTTGAGTCCTCCTTCCAGATCTGTGCCCACACACATTTTCTTCCTGTACTTCTTCCTGTCTCAAACTTTTTTGCCTCTATCACCAGGGACAATCGCATATGCAGCCATCTGATTTGTGAAGGTGTCCTTTGATCAAAGCAACTGGAGCCAAGAAGGGAAAGAAAAAAATGCCAGTTGGTGAGGAGGTGCAGGTAAATACCCATGGGCACAGAGGAGCTACAGCACATCAGGCAGCACATTTGTTAGCTTAGCAGTAACCCAGCCTTTTCTAATAGGCATTTACTTCTTTTTCATGTGGTATCAAGTAAATTTGGTATCATAAAGCTGATAAAAGGAGTGGATCTATTGAAGCTGTCTGGACTCAGGCCACTTCTGCACTCTGTGACCACCTGCAAGAGAAAATAAAGGTGCTACAAAATACCTGAGTCTACTAGTCTTGATGTACTGACCTTCCCCTCAAAAGTACGCATCACCATATCCAAGTCTCCTTTGCCTTTGAAATATGAGTCTTTCTTTCCTTAATCTGCTCTGGACACGACCCATGAACTGAAATGTATATTCTCCATTACCATCACATTTCAGAGTTTTACCATTTTTCTCTGACCTCTGCAATGCAGCAGTGGAAGCAGACATTCCTCCTCAGGATTTCACACCAGGAGAAAAAAAATTCCTTAAGTCAAAAAGAGGCATGACTACACCGTCAGCAATGTCATTGCTTCTGGAAAGACCAAGGGAAGGATACCAGTACTGGATTGTCCTTTGGCTACGGAGGCACACTCTCAGTTACAAGGGGACCCCAGTGAGACTGATGCAGATCTCCACCACAGCCAGTGAGAGGAAATCAGAAGAGGATTGAAAGATAAAAGACCTCCTAGTGCCAAAAACTACTCTTGCACTCATATCTGTGGCACACATGGATAGATTGAGCTCCAGCACATCTGAGCACAAGGTTTCTGCCTTCAGGAGCCGGTGAGTCCCAGGCTGGGGTAACAACTCAGCACCTCTCCATTGAGGAGCGCAGAAAACATCCAGCTTTGTGGGATGCTCTGATCTGAAAGCAAAGATGTGGTTATTGCAGAATTCTTCTTTCTTCTAATTTTAGTAAAAGGTTTAGAAAAGAGAGGCACTTCCTTAAAGTACATCATGTGTTAGCCACTGAGAAGAGGCAAACATAAATTCTGGTTTTTAATCTTACACCATATTATTCTGAAACCAGCTTAATATGCAATGAGCAGAATAATACCTTATAATATTGAACTTCAAAAACCCCCATCTTTTGGAATTATTAGTGAGCATATGTTTATGGGAAACGGATGATCAGACTCATCATATTGATTGTCTTAAAATTAGGTGACATTGTTTTAAAATATCTTTAGAGTCCTTCATTTGATTTTTAGCTACTCTTAGCACTTGAAAAACCTATGACAGGCATATTTGGATGATATATAGGAATTTAAGTATTTATCTCTAAAAGGCAAGTTTCCTTGCTTGTGAGAAATTTTTGTACTGGGAAGGTTTCCAAAAGCCCTCTCATGTAGCTTCATGGAATTTTCTCAGCTCTTGTGTTTGCTCCTTCTCCACACCTCTTCCCCGGTGCAGAGAGGCACATCTGTCTGTTTTCTGCCTTATCAAGCAGACATCTACATCTGTGAGGAAAACTCCACTTCCTCAGCTAAAAACCTGTATCTGATTGTGGTAATAAAGCACTACTTCCTCAGTTCAAAACATACATCAGACAGGACCAATTACTTCAAATGACTCATAGCAACAGGCAAAGCAATAGTCGTCTTTTCAAAGCCTTTGAACTTCTACCGCTTCAAAGGTGTACTAAAACGTGGTTATGAGGCGATTGTCTAAAATTGCCAAATTACCAGTTTCCAAGCTTTGACATTTGTTATTCTGAGCAACTAAAGAAAAGCAGTTCCTTTGCCTGCTGAGAAAAAGAGAGCAAACCAAAAAGATATTTCCTAGGTGAAGAGAGCTCTTAATACAATGCATTCTTTAATACAAACCAGAAAAATACTTTTGCTTTAAATTAATAAAATAATATAATTAGATTATCAAACAATACACAACAATAATGCAAAACACAAACAATATGATTCAAAGCTACTGACTGAGTTTAACAGGCTTTTAGTCACATCCTGGAAGTCAGAGAGCCTCAAAGTGTTATTAATGGCAATCAAATCTTTTCACCTTGAGGTCACCAATTTGAATGTGGCACAGGTTGGTTCTGACTGAACGTCATGACCATTACTAGTGACAGTCTATCTGACATGGGCTTGTGGGCCCAGCAGCCCCTAAGAAGAGGTATTTGCAGAATCAGGCATGAACATGTGTACCTACTGCAGTGGGCACTGCTGGACAACGAGGTGTCCAGCAGAAGACCACTGATCCAATAGAAGACAAAAGTGTATGCAACTCAAAGCTCTTACTTCAGTAAGACTCTCAGTGCTTTCTACTCCTTCCAAGTAGTGTTATATAAAGTTATTAAGTTATTGTCTAAAATTGCAAAATTAGTTGTTCCTGATACATCAGATTCCATGTTAGAGCATTGTCCCTGATGGTGGTGGCTTTCTCCTGACAAGAACCACACACACTGACAAAGAGATGCAATACAACTTTTTTTAGTCTAGTTGATTATTAGCTATTCTTTGGATGGACTGATACAGTCTATATAACTGTCATAATAATGTAATTAATTTTGAAAAATGATGTTAAAGTAGGATCCTATATACTGAACAGCATGTTATTATTGCCTACTGCCCAAAGATCTTTGGGTCTTCATGATACAAATGTTATTTTAACTTTATCAGGAATCTTCCAATATTAAGAGCACAGTTAAATAAATATAGCTCTAATTCAATAATGTATTTCTGCTTGTTTCACTTTCATTTTTATTTTTGTCACTTTATTGAGTTTTACATGCTTTTTTAAGAATGAAGGTGATCAGCATGTATTTGGAGGGTACTTGATGCAGCTTATTATGCTCCATGTGAAGTGACAAGGAAGCTCTGGCTCGACAACATCGTGGTAGCACTATGAGAAGATCACAAAAGCTGAATTTATGAATATAGGTGGATACTTCTCACAAGCCTGTACAGACACAAGGGAGAGTTTTCACCCTAACAAACTTTTCTATTTATATGTCTGAAAGCATGGTACTATATCCTCTGAACTTCTGCTTTTGGAGAGCTCTAAAGCCATTCAGGTTTGTGTACAACTTCCATCGCAGCACTTTCTGCCTCCCCTATGTCACATTTACTTATCCTTGAACACTGGTCCTCAATAATGGTTTGTTCAGGAGATTGTGGGTCTTCTCTGAGCCCATTAGGAATAAACTCTAGAGAAAGGACTCAAACATTCCTACGTTTTTTGTTGAGGTTGGGGCAGGAAAAGTCTAGGCAAATCCAGGTGAGTAACTGCTGAATAAAGCGCTTCTCTTCCTTTTAATTATACCAGATATATTTATTCATTAGTTTACTTTTAATAAATTACAGTGATTTGTTCCCAAGAAAGTGTTGTCAAAATTTAACACTCACAACTCAAACTACCCCACCCAGATGGGACTGTACAGGGCAAACACGATATGGTCCCACTCCATAACTGGTGTAACTCTTCAAATCTCTCTTTTCTTGCAAATACTTGCCTATATGAAATCAAGCAAACTAAAGTTCCATTAATGTTTGGCAATATCTACATTAAAATTATTTTTTCTCTACAATTCTTGCTAGGAACTCTATGATAAGTGTGTTTACACAACTATTCAAATAGAAAAAGGAAGCAGAAAAAAGGCAGAGAAAATTCACTTTAAAATTCCACTAGTCACAGTGGAGATCTGTTGAGGGCTAGAAGTAATTCCTGGCTTTCATAGGAAGAAAGCCTACAGGCATTTCTTTTTATGAGTAAGTTACATCTGTTCAGGCACTCTACTTTGCTAACACCATACTTTTGTTTTTTAGACTGAAGATCCTTCAAGTCTAGCAGCTCAGATGCTTGCATCCGTCTGTATCCTTTTGGGTAAATACCTGTCACTTTAGGCAGTCTTCTCTGATTATCTCCTCCACAGAGAGATTCAGATTGCCCCACTAACACATTGCTTTCTCTCCTCTGGCACATGGCCAAGTGTCACTGACCCAAGGCCTTAGGCTTAACTCCAGTTAAGGAAATAACAGTTTTTTACCTTCTCTTGCTTATAAAACTCAAAGGTTCTCCGAGGTCATTTGATTGGGCAAAGGAACATGCACTACCTGGTCAGTCTTTCTCCAACTACTGTCTATGTCGATCTCTTTGCTGGGTATGTTTGGATGTGAACTTTAAGCAGAAAAAGCTTTTGTAGAGACCTGGCTTTGTAACCTCTGATTAATAATGATATGCACAAGCAACTTGCATTTTTAGTGTTAAGTAGCATTTGAGTTTGTTACAATTCTTTCTGATGAGCAGGAATCCCTTCAGTGTATTTCAAGGAGTCAAACAGCAAGTACTCTTATACAAACCTAGAGCTTCAGAGAAGCTCCCTATCAACAGGAATGCACTGATCTCACCAGGGAAATGAATTTTTAAAAGCAGATATTCTTAAGCGAGCATTGGTCACTAATGTGGAACTACCAAGGAAATGTAACCAAGGTCTGTGCCAGAAGTTTTATATTGTTACTGCAATCTAAACTAATATTAGAACTATTTGGGTTGGAAAGGACCTTAAAGATCCTCTAGTTCCAACCCTCCTGTCATGAGCAGGGACACCTTCCACTAGACCACGTGGCTCAAAGTACCATCCAGTCTGGCCGTGACCACCTCCAGGGCCAGGCTGGATGGGGCTTTGACCACTATTAATTAAATATTAACTAATTTCTCCCATGTGATATCACTTTCACAATCAATACCTGGAAAGAAAATAAAAAGGAGGCCTCCAGGAAAAGAAAGCAAAAAACCCCAGAACTGGCCTCTAATTCCCTTTCTGCACATAGATTAAAGTACTTGACCACAAAGAACATTCTCTATGTCAAGGTCCAGTCTGTATTTTCCCATTCTGCCAGAACATACCAATAGAGACTTTGTTGGTGACCACCCTTATTACTCACTCCTGAAACACGTTCTAATGCCACTTTCCTAGCAAAATAAGGTATCAACATTATCATTATTCTTAATATTGGCAGTGCCTCTGAAAAAGGTTCACCAGTCTGGAGAAGATGAGAAGCATGGGCAGAGAGCATATGAATTTCCTTTCATCGCAGAACAATGAATGTGAAGAACCAGAGCACAGACAGCCATTTGGAGGAACTATGTATGTTCTCCATACCTTGATACAATTCTGAATGATGTTTTCTGTCATCCACTGAAGACCTGAATTTATAAGTATATCAGCACATGAACTGAGGATGCCCAGATGGGGAAATCCTCTCATCAGCAATAGGAAACACTCATCTGCTGCATATTAATACTCTTCAAGGGATTATTGTTTCATGCTGCCTTGCTGTTACGGTTGGTGTTTGCAGGCTGGGATCTACGAATGCATACCAGTGTGGCTCTAGAGTGAGGATTAGGTTGAACCACTGTGGACAGTGTCAAATTAGGGGTGTTCTTTGAAAGCTCTGAGATGGCTCGTTCTGAGCAGAAAGAATTTTGATTAGCAGAGAGTCCCCTTACGGTATCAATTTGGTCAAATAATATGTTTACAGCACTATTATTAGATCAAGAGAAACAGCTAACTGAAACATGACATGTAACTGTTAAAAATTATCCACTATCAAACATCAGCTAGGGACATTGAAAGGAAGAGCTGACGCTTATAAATAAAAAATGATGTAGAAATTAAACAAACAACCCATGGAGACTCTTTCAGGTTTTTTCTTTCTCCTTGTTTCTTACATTAAACCACACAATAAACGGTCTTTGAGTTGGAGAGGTTTAATCTATGTGCAGAAAGGGAATTAGAGGCCAGTTCTGGGGTTTTTTGCTTTCTTTTCCTGGAGGCCTCCTTTTTATTTTCTTTCCAGGTATTGATTGTGAAAGTGATATCACACCAGAAGGTGCATTGATATGGTGTTGAGTAACAGAAAACTGCAAAGACTCCTTGCAGTATAATCAAAGCTTCTGTCTAAGCCCCACACTCTGATGAAATCCAATCAATAGGGACGATTAAATGACACATACAGAGCCATCAATATTAAATACAGTCCATTTCCTGTACAAGAGCAGTGCAATGTAAAGTGGACGAGACAAAACTTGAACAAGCAAGTTATTTACAATGCACATACAGTATTTAAGCAGTGATGCAAGTTGGAAGCACGCATCATTTGCGTATTAATCAAAAAGGAATATAAGCTTTTCAGTGCACATAAAATACTATTATTTATATTTATATTATTTATATTATTTTTAGCCTAAGTAGAGTGAAGGAAATGTTCACCACCTATGCTGCTCCTGATGCTATCCTTTCTGTTATAAAACTAATCTGAGGAAATAGGAATGTAAAGGTGATTATAGGTATGAAACAAAGACCTTAGAGAAAGAAAAACCTGACTTCCAATAAGGGAAGGTTTTCCATTGATAAATTCCCTTGTGAGCTTGCCTTCAGAGATGCACAGAGGTGAGGGAGAGTCCATCACCTGAGTCCACCAGCTGAGAGTGGTGCTTTTGATAAACTCCCTCTACCTCTCTGCCGTGCCACTCAGATCACTTTCACCAGTATTTCTAAAGTCCACTGCAACCACTGAAAATCATTATCTGATAAGTCTGTTTTCCTTCTTTTTCCCTCACACCATGACTTCATGATATTCAGGTGGGAGACCAGGAGAAAATTAGACATCTACTAGCAAAAGCAACAAACTGACAAAAATATAGGAATAGGTTAAAAATACAGATCTCCAGCAAAATGGGCACTGATACCAGTGCCTTTTGTTTTTGAAAAGTAAGAGAAAGGATGAATGAATTCACTTCAGAGGGAAGGCAGACAAAAGCAGCAGCAGGCTGGTAGAAAGGTGCTGCTCTGCTACCCCTTAGCTCCACGTTGTTCCTTGCTTTTCACACATGAATCCTCATCATATTGATTGCTAAATGCGTCTTCTTTTTTCCCCTTTTTTAACATTAATTCATTCTTTTTCAACATTAAATTTTCACAGTCCTTTTGAAGCTAACAGATAAAATTCCTTACTGCCAAAGCTTGCACTGGTTTTAGTGGAAACCTAATAGGACTGTTCACACGTTTAAAGTTAATAATATATTTATGTCCTTTGTTGTACTGGGCCATAAATGTTTGGTATCTTCAGGATGAAAAACCTTCATCTTAACACAATTTTCTAGGATTTTAAAAAAAACTCTTCAATAAAAGTTTTATAGAGAAAGTGAGCCTGAAAAATGTTCTTGGAGATGACACTACTCTCTGCCAGGACACTTTCACAAATAGTGTGGGGACAGCAGGTTGTTTGCCAATGATAAGCTACTTTCTCTTGACAAAATTGAAAATTGATGACAAAGTGATTGGGTATTTCTCAAAATGCTGTCAAATGTAACGACATTGGGTGTGTTCCAATTAGCTTTGTAGGCTTTCAAGATACAGCTCTCTCTCTCCTTGCCTTATGTGTAAAAACTTTGTGCTGTGAGTCTATTCCATTGAAGGACAGCTATGACTGCCACTGCTCCCAGAATTCTCTAAAGAATAGGACTGTGCTGACATATCTAGTCTTGACAAAATAAGCGACTTTCACTTTGCAAAACCTGAGCTTTCTTCTCCAGTTTGATGTTGGTGTTATTTCATAGAATCATAGAATTATTTCCACACAGTGCAGTCTTATAGGTCACTTTGAAGGCATGAGAGTATGGTACAGGTTGCCAATAGGATAATGAAGTTCATTTTGTTTGACCAGTAATTAACTATACCCTTATGAGATGAGAGGTGTCATGAGCCCTGGGATGTACAGAGCATCCCACGACCAAGAGCAGAGGAAAGACAAAAGGGCAGAAGGAAGACAAAAGCTACAGCAACTTCAACGTCTGTGCTCTTTACACTGATGGAGCTCGTAACCATGATCTCCCCCTCTCCCTTAGTATCTAAAGTACAAACAACGTAAAGCCAGGATTGGATTGATATGGAATGCTACATAAAATGTTTGCTTATAATTATTTCTAGCACCCTTTTGAAGCTTAGGGATAAAACATTTCTAATTATTCATCAGGCCGTTGGAACTCCTAGGCCTCTGTAATAGGGATTTAGCAGAACAACAAATAACATACAGGGATCCAGATGAAAGGAGTGAATTTGAAGGGATTATTACCATAAAAAAGCAAATGACTATTTGATGGAGTTACAACAATACAGAGAGTCAGACAAGGATAGAGAAATAATGCTAATTGATAAATACATAGCTGCTTAAGCTTTAATTTGAGCCATGGAATAGTCGTAAAATGAGTGATACCTGTAATTTCCTTCTAGAAAAGATCACTGTGTTTGAAATGAATATATAAGGAAAAAACCCTCAAATGCATCTTTTCTGCACCCCTCCTCCCATTTTCACCAGTTGCCATTGGGCATCACTGTTGCAATAAGTAATTGTTTAAAAGGCAGGACCAGATATTTTTTATGGTCTTGGCTGGCTTGCAGTTGCAAGAAGATTTGCACCCCGGTTTAGGATGGGAGCTGGTACACCGTCCGTGGGATCCTGCTCCTATATGGACCCCATGGGTGGTAGGAATCAAAAAAAGTTCAAGGAACAAAGGCTGGATTTTCTGTTCCCTGCAACATACCAAAAACTTCCTATGTGATCTTAATCAGATTCAAAACACTGCAAAGCAAAAAGCAAAACAAAACAACCCAACAAAAAACCCCCACAAAACAAAACCCAGAGTCAGTGAAAGCAGGATTTGAGGTGCCAGCCCAGCCCTACTCCTTCATTTTTCATTAAGACAGACAGCCTTTAGGCAGTTTGTCTTAAATAAGGGCCCATAGAATGGAAAAGTGGAACCTAAAATACAGAATAGGATAAATCTTCCATATTCGGTTCTGTTACAAGCAATGTTACACCACCGCAATAGAGATTTCCCATCAAGACAGTTTTTGAGAGTACAGAAACTGTCTTGCCTAAAGGAGGGAAGGAAATAAATCTGGCTTTGTATATACATGCAAAAAACCCCGTGAATAGGTGACTTACCAGCTACTCCACAAACTGTGGGCTTCATTACATTACAAATACCATTTTAAAGGGCAAAGACGGGCAAAGCAGATGTAATTTTAGTGTAGGATGTTCTTCAGTGGCTCAATACAGTCAGTTAGAAGCTTTCTTCTTAATGAAGGTAAAATGTTAGCATTATAAATTGCAGCTTAGAGAAACTATATTCAAATTAAAAAAAAAATAAAAAAAAAAAGAGAAACCGTATGCACTAGATTAGCAGGGGAGGGATCGTCTTGTTGAGAGTTGGGCTGCCAAAGCCTATTAAAGTAATTCACATTTTATACACAGACATTACCATTTTCTCTGAACTATAATGTCCTTGGAGTATTACTCCACAGAGACAGCCAAAATCCACTTTAGATGGGGCACAAAGGCACAGTTTGAGATTTACCTGTGTGACTTGTCTCGCAGGTGACAAGCATTAAGGAGGAAAATCTACACTTCTGTCAGATAAGCAGGAATTCTTGGTTCCTTAATTCACTCGGAAAGAAAGGATAATTACCTGAACTAAATTTCTGCGCCCATCTCAAATGGACTCTAGGGACAATCCTTCAGATTAATGCTCTAAGAACATAAGATTCAGAAAGAGAACGTAGGGATGTATGAAATAGGATCTGTTTTAACAACCTGGATCAAAAAGTGTATCCTGAACCAAGGGGAGGGAGAATCAGAGGGTGGGGCAAACCCAGCACAGAATTAATGCATTTTGCTGCCTCAGCAGAATCAAATTTTGACAATAATAAAGATGATTTTCAAAGGCTGGCTTTTTTTTTTTTCTTCTTGCGTTCTGATGGATTTGAGAGATTCCCATGACCTGAATGCTTCAGGCAAGATCCTCAGGTGATGTAAATCAGGATTCATTTCTCTGAAATAAGGACAAATTCATCCCTTCCCACCCGCTGTGGCTTTTCTGCTCATCTGCAGTATTGTAATAATCGAGCAACATTAATTAATTTTTTCTGTGTTTTATGCAATGCTGCCTCTGCCTCCTCCCTGCCTCAAGTTGTTTTGGTTTTGTTCTTTTTTGTTGTTACTGCTCCGTGTCTGCTCAGTAAATCTGTGGCATGTTACTTTAAAAATGAAATAAAGCTTGTGTTCATAGTGACAGTCAATAACACTACAGCATTATAATCAATTGCTATTTGTAGCAGCAGGACTAGCAGTGGGGGCAGATCAGTGCAAATTACTGTCACTGTGTGCTGTCGTGTAGTGCAGCCAGCCCGGATCACGTAAGACAAATGATACCGCATTCAATGGGAGCAGACAGTACTTAGTCATACCTGTACAATGGCAGAGCAACACGCGCTGGCTCTGAGTACAAGGGGAAAGTGGTTATAAACTTACAGAATTGATAGGGAAGAGAAATAAATTAAGCCAGCAATGAATTGTGCTGCTAAGATCTGAGGCTAAACACTCCTGCTTTTGCAATGGGCTGAAGAACGGAGGATTGCAAGTATCTGGGGATCTACAAAAAGGTTAGATAGCTTTTTAGCTAACATCAGTGACGTCTCTGTTGTAGTTTAAACTGATGGTTTGTACAGATGCCTGTAAGCCATGGGGGTCTTCAGTTCAAAACACCTGTTATGATCAATACTAATGCCAAAATGAAATATAATAGCTTTTCCCCCCTCTTCTTTCTGTAGAAACAGGAGTGTTTGTTACTGCTATAGATCACAGCAATGTAATTTTTTGTCTGTGTTTCATTTGAGCAAAGAGATCCAGGCTCTGATCTCAGTAGGGGAGAGAGCTGTTATCTCAGAGCTGTGGCCTGGAAGCAGCAGGTCAAACAGGTAATTTTAAAGATGGAGCTACTCAATTCCTTATGTTTCAGCACCTTTGTCTCTATGAATTAGGCAATTTATTTGGAACTCTCACAACTACGGAGAAATGCAAATGATATTTATTGGAGAGAGAAAGAACTCACTGTGGATCAAGATCACATCCTTTGGAAAACAAAGCCTTGGCTAGTAGAGCAGTGTGTGCTTATGAAATTACAGATGATTACCTGGCTAAAGGATTTCTTATTGATTTGTGGAGGTACGAGACAGACTGCACTGCAACGTGTAGCTCTCTGTTTAGCCCTCAACCAGAGAGAGGAAAACCACCTCCAGGACCCCCCACCTCAACGTGCTCCAGCCTGGGAGAAATGCATCTCCTGGCAAAAGGGTGACTCAGCAGCAGCGCCAATTCAAACACTCAGCTCACTTCTGGGACTGCTGCAAAGGATGACAATTTATTGCCCATTTTTATGATACCATTTGCGATATACATACTTGCCAACTGGGAACTGGAGTGAGATCAATGAGTTATTTTACATAGGTCCCTGTATTCTGGGCCAGAATGAAACTGTTGACCTAAAGGTGAAAGTCTCTAATTTTATTTCTAGTCCCTCTGAGTCATGTAGTCACCAGAAATAACACTGACAGCAATAAAACTGAGCAAACAAACAAAACTAAGCAAACATCAAATATTAAGGAAAAAGATTTTGCCAAAAAGGCTCAGCACACATTTTGTGAGACTGCGTAATCTTTGACAGTGAAATCTGGAACATAAAAACCCTTCTCTCCTGGAGCCCAGTATTCTTCTCTGAAGACAAATGTTTTATAATAAATATTTTTTGCGCCTGTGGAGCTTTGTGAAAAGTTGGACATGATATTTTTGGCAATATCTGAATGTCAGGAGGAATCTGAGAAAGTGTCACATACTGTACTCGAGCTTGCCGTTTGGTGACAGCCATGGGTTGGAATTTACATGTCACATATGTATTGGGCTGAGCAGAGCAGATCAAGAGAAACAGGGAAATTTCTTGCATTCAGCCTTTTGTGCAAGGCATCTGCCTTTAGTCTCTGCTTTGATCCATAAGCTGAATTACAGAAGTCAACTAAAGTTGTGGTATCATGCTTCACCTTCCTATTGCCAATTCTCCCTACTTTTCAAAAACAGTGACGATGTCCTTGTGTATTTTTCCTGTTTAGCAAGATCAGAATTACTGTGTCCTATTATTAATACTGTTATTATTATGAATAATAATCATCATCATAATGGATTTTTTGCTACCTCCTTAGAGGGTAGTTTCCAAAGGAAATTTCTATGTCTGTTCCTGGCTAGCAGGCATACTAGTTTGGGAAAAATAATCTTCCACTCAAAGGTAGTTTAACTTCAAATAAGGACTTGTTGGCTCAGAGATTACTAAGGAAAATTATTTCATTTTGCAACTGTAATTCCTATATTTAAATAAACGGGATTTTCCTTCAAAGAGATTTGAACTACGGAATTTTCCTTTGTTGGACAGGAATCAATGGAGTGTTTCCTGCTAATTAAACCAAATAAGTTAGCTGAAAGGAAAATAAGTTAATTTTGACGGACCTTCATAATAAAATTATAGTTTTGAGTATAAGAAGAGGAGAAGATTTAATCAAATTTGTTTTTTTCCTTAAATTTCAGTTTTTATGCATCTCTATAATTTTTAAGACTATTAAAGAATCAGTCTCTGTTGGTATAAGTCAACTCGATGTGATCTGCATTTAGCATCTGATTCTATTACCATTGCAGGCAATGGGGTTTGGATTAAATCTTTATAGTAAGAGCTTTTTAAGGTGCTTTTTAATGTCTCAGGCAACAAAGATTTCAGCTCTATAACACTCTGAGATCAACCACTAATTTCAGAAAACTAGCACACATGCAATGAAATCACCACATTCTGTAGTGACAAAATATTTTGCAGAAGCAGGGCTGAGATGCTGTTAGTGGCTTGGTTTGACCTCATTTTACTTTACACAAACATAAAATGTCAATGGGAGACATCTACAGTGGATTTCATAGCATTGGAATTCAATATTACTATGTTTTTTAAAACACAAGAGAAAAATGCGTAACATCAAATGAATATGCTACATTTTCTTTACCTTTCCAGTAACTGCATCTTGTTATGATTGTAATATTGAAAGATTACAGATCACTGCAGAGTACAAACATTGAATTCTTAATGTTGCTATACATTGTATACCCCTAAACCCACATAAATTGATAATTATGTGAAAAAAAAATACTGTTCTGCTTGTGAAAGACTTTAGGTTTCCTTTTTTGGTTTTCTGGTGTTTGGGGAGTTTTAGTTGAGAAACTGGGGCTTCAAAGTTAACAAAAATCAGTATACACTTTGCTGCAGTGGACAGTATCCTTTTTACCTGTTCAGAGGAGCCAAACCACCTGGATATACAGCACAATATTATTCCTTATCAAAAAATAAACTATGTATTTTAATTGGCTTAAAAAGGTCAAATGGCAGAAAAAAGCATCACCTGTGATACAAAAACTCTGGCTATTATAATGATACAGTGTGTAATTCAATATATCTGTTTAGATATTGACCTTCTGCATTATTAATGGCTTTGAAAAGGGTACTGCTGTCTTGCAACTCCTTAACAGGTGGAAGCCACTGGAAACCTAGCATTTATTGGTTTCTATGTGCCAGATTACTTTCAAACGAAAAGTCAAGGCAAATATGCAGCCTGAATTTAATAGGGAATCCTGATTTTTGTGGGTTGGTTGGTTTGGGTTTTTTTGCCTAAAGCTTTTTCTTTATTTTCTCCATCCCCCTCAAAGAAGATATTATATATGAATGTAGGATTCCATTTCCGTTAAATGTGTCAATTTTTGCTGCTTAAAGAAGTTCATTTGGACATGAAACATTTGGAAAGCCCCTGTCTATCCTGAATAAACCTCCACGTTCAGAAAATTCCTAGTCTGTTTGGTTGAGATCTTTGGTGAACTTATTAGATAAAACTTATTAGATAACTCATATTTTCTGATAGTCATCTGAATCCCTAACTTCAGAGCAGTAATCACAATTAAAATATCTTTTCTGTATATTCACCTTTTAACAACACATTTGGGCTAGGCACTATTCCTACTTGTGATCCCAAAGCAGAGCATAGGGCCTCTCACACTCAAACACACCAGAAATTCTATAAAAGGAAATTTTAGTTGTTGGTCATATTTACATTGCTTTGCCTTCCACCAACAATTTAGTTGTGTTCTGTGGATGAAAATAAAAATATTCAGACAGCACAAGGTATATCTGGTTGAACATTAAGTTGTGCATTTCTATTATTTTTCTTCTATTTTCAAAATGTTGTTTTAATTAATTTATATGTGAATTAATGAAGTGCATTTCACATCTTCCAGTATTTTTAAAAACATTTATCGGTTAAGATGAGTTATATTCGAAGAACTCATTTCCTTCCTCCACATTTTTTAGTCACATAATAAAGAAAACTAAAATGACCATAACAACATAAAACTTTGTTTGCCATGGAAAAATCAGCTAAATATACAACCATATCTTTCCAAATACCTTGTGAATATTTCCCCTAAGGGCCAGATCCCATGTGACTTTCAACATAGCAGAAAGAATTTATGTGCAAATCAAGCATCAAGCATAAAACAACAGAGACAGAAGAAAAAGAACAAACAAACAAATAAATAGAAAGAACAAATTTTAAATTGTTAGATCTCAAAATTCCAAAAATACTGTAAGAAAGTCTGCAATATAAAGCCATCTATATGGCTTTTCCTCTGGTCCTTTCACTGAATATTTTAAAAGGCAAATGTACTACACTTGTGGTAAGAGAAACCATAAAAAATAGCTATGGCCTCATTTGTAAGATCACCAAATATTAGCATTTCCCTTTATTCTAATTACCAATCTATTTACATATATTATGCTCTATTTGATTCACAGTGATCTTGAACTGATTTGGAAATGCTGACTTAAAATCAGGAAACAGATTAAAAAATATTTTAATTTATTTTTAAATATTTGTTCTAATTTTAAAAGCCTTCTTGTATTTTTTTTTTCCTAGTAAGTGAATTTATATATTATATGTGTTGTGGTGTTCTCCTAGCCCAGGGCCAGTGAAAGCATACTGTGGAAATTTCAAATTTGAGTCAACTTTTAGTAATACCATTATATGATCATCATCAAGTCAAATATGCAACTTGTCAGCTGTGGATCTTTTCTTCATCACAGACTTCATCTGTTAATTAATTGAGGTCCCAGCAAGATGTATCACACATAGTATGGAGGCATCCTTTGCTAGTGGCACAAAATTTTAATGGATCTGACCTGTTTCTACCCTTTGGGTCAAGTGGAAATAGAGGCATACATATTCTTTGCTCTGCTATGACATAGGAAAGAAGTTCTTTTTCCTTCTTGGGTTAGAGGCAGAGAAGGAAATCTGAGCTTGGATCTACACAGGGCTTTCCTTCTCTTAGGTTTTCTCATGGGAAGTTGCTCCAGCCCTTCACCCAAGGAACTCAGCACAACCACAAATTCATCTGCAAATATTCCCATCCTTCCCAAATGAGCTAGAATTGTCAAGTAAGCTGTAAACCACAGGCAACCTCTCAAACATCAACTATTTTTAAAGTACAGCTACGTTGAGGTTCTGACATTTTTGTGCTTTTTTTCCTGACAATTTTGTTTTGCCAACCAAATCCAAGAATTCAGCATGATAAAATACATTCATCTGTTGTCCTCTGCTAAACTGTAGTGAAATGCTGATAAAGTCAGAAGAAAGCCTACTCTGATGGGTTTTCGGTCTCAAGAACTCTAGATAAACACACAGATTTCTGACTATTTCTCCAAAATAAATCTGAACTCTGATCTTACTGAGTTTCACAGGCACGGGTCGTGATTTTTTGGTTTGTTTGTTTGTTTTCCAAGAGAGCCAAATCATAGCATCGTAGTTCTAGGTTAATTGAGACATGGGTTATGAGTTGCTGATTACACAGAATTGGCACCAGCACAGCACTTGCTCGCATTTCCAAGAGGCGTGACTGAAAACATGTAACAGAATTTGACTCAGTAAAAATATATTCACTTGTGTTAAAATGATGATTCTCATTTTCTTGTAGTGCCATGTGTTCCAACACAATGGTTAAGGGTGAATTATTGCTGCTGAGAGAAGCACTATCTTGCTGGTGACTCACTGAAGTCTCTGGCCTGAGCTTCAACAGAGAAGTTCTGTCATCAGATTAGGAACAACTTTTTGTTTCACTCACAACACACTGAGTGGACTGAAACTCTTTGAACAATGCATGTAAATATATCCAAAGATAGATGCTATATTATATCCAAAATGAACAGTTCATTTGTGAAACTGAGCTTTAGCAAGAATCCTGTTGTTGCAGGTGAAGGCAGTGGGCCGGGAATCAGGAGGTCTGGGTTGATCTCCCAGCTTTTCCAGTTTTTGTGTCATGGTAGACAAGAGGTTTCAAAGTTCCCTGAGCCACTTGCCTTCTAAGCCTGGATGAAAATTTGCCTTCAGAACTTATTGGCGGTTTTAATGTCATGAATAATATCTCACTACTTTACAAGTAGGTTGAAATTACTGATGCTTCATTTCTGGCACCCCTTGTATGTGCACAGTGTTTAAAGCAACTAAATTTTCACCTTTGTCTGCAACCTGAGGAGTACAGGAGGGTCACCAGCATCAAGAGGTGGGAAAGAAAAGCAGGAACACCTACTAGACAAAGCTGGAGTCCTAATTCTGTGAACCTACATGAATTTACCAGCTGAGGTTATGACCTTGATACTACAGATCAGATACGGTGGCTTTTATTCAAAACAACAGATGATGCAAGCAAAATATTTTTCCTCCTGCCTTTTTGAATCCATGCAGTCAGAATGTCTTTCCTGCACTCAGGAGCTATAAGAGGTGGCAGAGGGAGGGAGCGGAGCCCTTTGTGACTCACAGGATCATGGCTGGCAAGAGCAGAGGCAGAAGCCTGTTTCTGTGTCTCCTGATGTCCAGAGACAGGAATAGAAGGGGGCGGCAGAAGAATATTCTGCACCCTTACGAAAAGGAGTAATAACGACTGACATTTAAAACACTCCCTCCAGCAATAAGCTCATGATGAAATACTTGGGGGTCAAATTCTGCCAGTGGTATCCAGTACTGGTAAGGTGGTGCTCAGCAGGAGTATCTTTTTTCAGTATCTCCATGTTAGAGAGATGCTGCTCCTAAGTGCCTTTCCCAGTGCCCCCTGAGGAATATCTGACTACCTCGGCACTTTGCAGTGCCTTCAGCGACGGCCGTTCGAGCATTGCACCTCTCCTTGCCATCTCCCTCCGTGCCCCAGGAGGCTGTTGCTGCAAAAGCCATAATTTAGCCTTTAATATTTTGATACTTAATGTGACGGATTTCCCTTTTAGTGCACATTGATTTGCTCTGATCGAGGCATGAAGCTGTGCAGGTTTCCTACATTTCAGATCATTTTAGTATAAAACATGCAAATCCCACAGTGCATCCCCCTGTTTCTTTGGCATTATGTCTGCAGAACAGTGTCACGAATGATGACATCGCTTCACAGAAAAACACAGAAATATCTTTTGCAGGCTGTGAGATTTCTAACGAAAGCTTTCCTGTGACACGAGCTGTTGAACTGTCTCCATAGAGTTCTGATTTAATTTGAACTCTTCTTGCCACTCCATCATAAACAATGCCATCCAAAATGCTAGGCAATAATTAAATTTCATTGCGAAATAATAATTAATAAGGGCACAAGTGAGCTGCCTCTTCATTTAAAAAATATTTCTTTTCCATTTATGTTTGGTTCTTCTGACTAGCCCGTGAGTTGTGGAGATTAACAAATTATATTGAAGTCTCCCATTTTAGGAGTATTGTCTGTGGAAGGGCTCTCACACAGTTTTAAAAATTGTGTATTTTTAAAATGCATTATGAAAGTGTTATCTTCCTATCTAAAATACTCTCTTTGAACTAGATAGCTTTCAAATTTGTGAATAAGATGGTGCTATTTTGAAGTATAACTCAAGATAGCTTCTGTCTCAAGATTAAACATATTAAAAATATTAAGAAATTAATAAAGAAAAAAAAGCTGAAGAGAAAGTTTACCTTCAACACAAAGAAATATAATAATGTATTTTCAAAAGCTGTGTGGTTTGGATATATACTGGACCTTCTTATGGTAGGATAAATATATGATCCTATTTTTCAAAATATATTCTGATAGCTGAAATATATTTAAGTTGCCCTCTGTCCTTCTCTCTTGCAGGAGCTGTGTGATTGCTCAAAGAATATGGGCTATAGACATGCATATTTATTCAAATTTCTCTTTCTTTTAGACATTCCTGCAGCTCTTTTGTTGGCCAACTGTAAACTGATCACTTACAATTGTACTTGAGTGTTTAGTGACCAGAAAATGTACAAATGCTGCTGCTGCCAGAGTAACTGAAAGTGCACAAGCAGATTGAGGGAAATACTACAGGCAAAAATTAGCCATCATTAGTTACCCCTGCTAATATTGCAGAAAATTGAAATGCTTGCCTCACTGAGAATTGAAGAGCATTTGTGAAGTTTATCCAGAACAAAATATCTGACTTTTAAATACAAATAAGATATAAAGTGTTGTGATGCATTGCTGTGCTGCGCATCAGCAGTTTGGAGGAAAATCTGCTAAAGCTCCTTCATGGGAATCAATCCCAGCTAAATGCAAGTCCTGTTAATTATANGGTTCTCTGCTTACAATGATAAACATAGGACCATAAATGTCAGACAAAGGCCAAGAACATTGCAGAGGACAGATTGCCGGAGACCCAGCCTAAATGAAAGGAATGTTGGTTAGCTTTTGTTTGTGGGGTTTTTTTCCCCCGAAAACTCAGTAGTAAGTGTAAAATGCAGTAATAATCATCCAAAATACCTCCATCCTCATGAAAGAGCCTGAACTCCACCACTCTTCATCATTAGGCTATGATCTGTATTTTACATTTCTAACTTACCCTGGAAGAAACAAATTTTCATGCAAGAGGATGCAGAGCAGCAGCTAATTCTATGTATGTTTTGTTAAATTTAAAGAGATGCCTTTCTGAAGGTGTTCTAATCTCTCATCACCTTTTAGCTCTTCAAGCTCTCCTTTGCACACCTTCACCAACTTCATCCTAAACCTTATTCCCAAAGCATTTTTTCCCTGATTTACCCCAGGAGAAAAAAAAGTAATACTGCATGTTTCTGGTGCTGTAGCACCCCAGCCATGCTATGACAACCTTCCGCTGACATTTTGGGTATTCGTTTTCACAGATGACCTTACTGTCAATATCTCTGTCAAGCGCATTCCGGCAGCACCTGTTCCAAGAGCTACGGGCTTCCATGCACATGTGGCACCATATTGGAATGATGCAGTTCATTTGACAGAACGCAAGTAGGTAGGGTACATGTTGCCCAACGTATTTAAATGGCATTATAGTTTGATCAAGGAAAGCTTTCAAAATAATTTGCGCAATGTAGGTGTTTAGGCACAATAATATATAAATTGCAAAGGTTCGTTTTGGACCCTCATTACCAAAACCAATCAACCAAGGAGATAACATAGAAAAACATGCCATTCCCTTTTCTTTTCTCCTTTTTAAAGATAATGCCATTATATACAAGAAACGATTAATAATTAACCACAGTGAAGACACCTTTTTTACAGTTATGAAATATAAAATACATGGCAATTCTAATATTTCTGAAGCTGTAATACTTCTTGTGAAAAATAAAAATGCATAGGACTAAGTACCCCCACAAATGCCAAGCTTTCAAAATAGGTACAAGAAATTGCTAAAATAATTTCCTGAACAAAAAAAAAGCTCAACCCGTATATCAAAGCTCATATATCTTACATGTTCTCTTGTCTCTTCTTATTTATATTAGGATTTCAGCACCTGGCTGTACAACCAGTGCATTTTTTGTGTCTGTCTCACATTACAAAGATTTTTATTATCTTTTGTAACATGAGCAGAGATGTCTGATTATTCTTTCTATTAAATGTTTATTTGGAAGTGGAGGAAAAAGAAATATTAAATAAGACAAGCCACTTTAATCTTGCCTCCAAAGGTAATTAGAGTGTCCAGTTTAACACTTTTCTAAATACACATAACCTTTTCTAAATACACAATACACACTTTCACTGAGCCAAATGAACAGATGATGCTGCACAAATCGAAGAGAGATATTTGTATAGAATCCTAAGGCATCAGGTAAGACCAAAGGACATATTAGGGAATCACAAAGCAAACAAACGAACGAAACCACCTCATGGTTAAAATAAAGAACCAAGGCAAATACAGTGCTGAGTTATATTTTGCCCCTATAAACTGTGGCTCTTGTACACTCTTAGACCTGCACAGCTGTAACAATGCAGTTACTAAAAGGAAGGAAACACTGTGCAATTCTGTATTTAATATTTATACACAGAAACCACTGAGTAACAACTCTGAGATTTTCAGAAAATACTATATTGTGGAAAACATCTTCATCATTATTTTATCCCAGGGTATCCTTACAAAACTAGCACCACAATGTGCAGAACTAATCCTGTATCGTTATTGCTTCAGACTCACCTCTGCAGTCACTTGGACTCTGCTTAACATCTTTATACTGAGTTTGTCTCTGACCTTAAATAACAAAGCCATGAACTGTTAACCAGAGGGGAAACCTCAGGCATTCAACTTTTAATCTTCTAGTATGGCAGTTCTTACCCTGTCAATAATAAACACATTTGTGAGCTGTGCCTTGTGCAGTCTTGTATATGTGTCTATACGTTCCTGAAAGATACATGGGCACTGAGCTATCAATGACCAATAATTCTATTTGAGCTCAGTATTGTTATTAAACAGGGAAGGGGGTGGGGGGGGAGAAAGGAAAAAAAAAAGACCAGACTTCACAAATATAGAGATGGGAGTCAGACATGAATTCACCAGTTGAAGGAGGAGAAAGTGCAGAAGTGCAGAGAGGGTGGCACTCTTTCTGGTGCAATTACATTATTGTGGTATTAATCCAGTTATATCATCACTTTCTCACTACCCAGAAGTGGGACAGATGGGAAAGCGTGGTGGGAGTGCACCAGGAATAATGTTGGAGTGCTTTGCTGGTGCGAGGTGAGGAAAGAGGACCAAGCTCCTGGCAGGTGAGCAGAACAGAGAAAATCACCAAAGGGAGGGAAAGTGGTGCCTTCAGCCACCTTTCCCCAAGAATTTTCATGGTGACTGTGTGGTTTCACCTCTGACTACCCAGCCACTGAGCCTCTCCATGGCCCCTTACTGAGGACATGCTCTGCAAGGTTAATTTGTTCATGCTTCCTCTGTATATTTGTTAATTTCCGGTGTGATTGCCTTAGGGGCAGAGGATAAAAACTATTAGTTTTTTCTACACAGCTTTATACAGGGTTGGATTCATCTCCCACGTCCCAGAAGCAGCAGAAATAAAGGGGCTGAGCCTAAAAAAACACTTTCTCAACCCATTCCTTTGGAAAAGGTCTTTGCTGTGATGGCTTGGGAAACTAAGCCCATGTTTTTTAGAAAAAAAAAATGGAGAAAACCAGCTAAAGGCCCTTGAATCTACACTAACAGTCTTATTGAAGCCAACTGGCCGAAGGATGCCATGTCGAATTGTGTTATTGTCCACAGAACCTACTCCAATGAGCCTTTTTTGAAGATACACTTTCCACATTTCAAAACAAGCAACAATTAGACTAAATCAGCTTAATCTCACAGATACACACAGTTTCCGTCTAAAGTACAGATAAAACTGAGTGGACAGGTGCTGGAGATGTACTGTAGTATTCATACGTGGCACTAGACTCATACAGCTTCACAGGAAAGTGACTGTAATTGGGATTTTTATCCCCTGGAAGTCAGAAAAAATTATTGACAGTTTCTGGGTCCTAAAGGCACCACCGTTTCAAGTAAAATAACAAGCTTTGCCTTGGGCTGTAGCTCATGCTATGTGATCACTTGATACTTTGTCTATGTGGCTTCCCCTGGTAAGAGAAAAAGGGAGAGAGACAGAGAGGAGCCTCCATCGAAAGAGGAGGGAGTCCACAGATCACTTCACAAGCAATTATTATTTTTATTATATTATTTCAACATCATGATAATTAATGACTTAACTTCCAAACATGTTTGTGTGAATTCAGTTCACTGATAAGAAGGGCTGCATAGTGGGTGATTTATATTTGTTCCTGATTTTTTGCCTGGGTGCTTAGCAGCAGATTGTCGTTCTGTAACTGCATTACTGTGGGGTAACTGGAAATGTTTTACAGGCAAGTTCTGCCATTTAGCATACAACTGTAATATGGTTCTATTATCCATTTTCAATCAATATTTAACCTTTTCAATAAACAACTTAAGTGTACTAAGCCAGAAGGAGGAAAGCTAATTGCCACATGATATATTTGGTTTCCAGGTATACTCAGCTGGCTAAAGTAAAGTTAATTAGGTTATAGGTAGCACAGCAGCATTTAGAAAAATATATCTTCTGCCTCATAAACCTTTTGTTCAGTCAATAGCATCAACAAATACTTGCAGATGATGCCTGTAATATGATGACCACTACTTGAAAATCTGGACTGTGTATTTTACTCTTGTAAAAGGCATATGTTACCAAATGGTTTTATGGTAAATGATGGAAGTGGGTGGGTGGGCACTGCAGATCTTCACATCCAGGTTTGTGTTTATGCTCAGGATTACATTTGTGAGCCCAGCTGCAGGAAAGCCAACTACTTGGAAGAGAGTGACTATATAATGTGTAGCAGAAGCTTTTTTTTTTTTTTCAAAGAAGATAGAAAACAAGAAATTAAGAGGTTTTATTGTTACACTATAAAAAACTCATTGTTTATGGTAACTTCACTGAAGCAGTAACAGCTTGAAGATACAGTTGTTCATAATTAAAAGATGCTATTGTCCACTGTTCATATATGATTTCAGTTCCATTGCACCCTTCAGAAACCTTTTTGCTTTGCTATTGCAGTGCACAAACCAACAAATAACTTGTGTGCAGTCTCTCTTGAAAGGTCCTTGTTTCACTGGTAATCACAACTGTGTTTTAGGTAAGTGCAAGTAGCTATTTTTAAAGGAGAAAAATGATATTTAGAATTCACAATGCCAGTCTTAAAGAAGAAAAGATTAAAAAGAACATCTTAAAACAAAGGAAAGTCTGCTTAGAAATTGTTTCTGTAGAGCTCTTTTCTTAGCATTTCATCCATTGTAGATACATATTTTGTATTTGTTCATCTGATATGCTTCTCACTTACTATGACATGAATTACAGATGATTTTCCAATTTTCATTTAAAAACCTACCACTAATAAACCCAGGAAAAAATATCATTCCAAGGACCAATTATAAAATCTTGATATGAACGCCTATCTTTACTGAGGCAAGCAGCCTTGTTCAGCAAAAAATGAATGATTACTGCCCATTTAACTGACGGGAGTCGTTCCCTGGATCAAGCTTTAAATCTCTTGCTTATTTGCCACAGTGAATGCTGTATAATAGGGATTCCAGAGAAGTCAAATGGCAAGGCACGCAGCAATTTCAATGAGACCAGAACTAGGCCCTGAATGATCAACACTGATCTTTATTATTTGAGGGTAATAATGTACCACTCTAGTTTACCAAAAGTAGCTGCTCTGAATATGCTATAGTTTCAAGAAGACTGAACGAATGCATCTGTCTTCATGAATGGTGATTAAAAAAAAATGCAAATCATCTTACATCTTTTCTTCCTGACATTAGGTCATTGCTTTATGGCCTTCTTTTCATTTGCACATCCATAGTAATTTCTATTTTGGGACACTATTGAAAAAATGAGATTCACTGGATCCAAATAGACATTCTTATAATAAGCAGATTGTACTGAGCTACAAAAGCTGCAGTATAATAAAACAAATTGTATGAATGTGAGAAGAATGTGTAAGAAGTTTCATCATAGAAAAATGACCAATAACATTAAGATGTTTTGTACGAGGAAAACACTCCAAGTACTGTTCTTTGTTACTGTATAAAAAGCCTTTTTGCAATGGCTGTTCCTTGACACAGAGTCTTTATATGTGAAGTAATTTATTGCCATACCTGTAACTGAAATAATGACTAAATCATTTTTTAAAAAGTCTCATAGCTCCAACAGAGTAAATCTTCTACAACTTGCTGCAGTGCTAATCGTAAGCATGTTATACAGTAAGTTTGCCTGAAGCTAAGTTAAGCAGGCAGATTAGGACTGTAATATAGTATCAGGGCTCATAAATCAAGTGTGCTTGCAGATTTTCTTTCACTTACTGCTCCTTCTTACAGTTCAGACAAGTCATAATTACACATCAGTAGGCATTGTGAACAGAGGAATGAGCTACAACATAACGCACAATAAACCCTGTCATATAAAAGCAAACTGGATAAAATAACAGAAGCAATACTCCATTTTACAACATCACACTAAAGAATTACACCATGCCATTGTGTAATATTCTGATCAATCAAGAGCCCATCCACAATTGACAGTCTCAGTAGGCTAAAATTTACTATTCAAAGATATTTTCCATTTGTATTTATTATTATGATGATTATGATTATTATTATTATAATATATGGTGAATGAGAACTTAAAGAAGCCAGAGGTTCAAAATAAAAAGTGCTCAATGCAAAATACAATTAAAGGTATTTTCCTAAAGCTTTGCTATGCATGCAATCTTTTGACAAATAATAACGGGGGCAAGGTAAATGATTTTTCATTCATATTTTGTTAGCATTATGCTACCGACCACAGGTACTGTATGCCATCTCTTTTAAACCAAAGCCATGCTGACTGATGTCTCCTAGTCATTTCAAGGCTTAGAATGAGATCAAAGGTGCTATGGCTTTAGCATATGACATTAGCGGAACACTGAAAATGGGATTTGATGAAATGAGAAAATATTGGTTATTTTAATTCTAATAAACTAATTTCCAAAGAACCAGGAGACAGCAGGCAAAGAGCAAGCACTGCATAGAGGCACAAGGGTTTATGGGGTTTCTGCTTTCTCCCCTAGAAAATTATCCTACATTTCCACTTTATGTACAGAGAGAGCAGATAGCTGCTCCTAATTTCACTCATGTAACTGTAAGGCTCTTTTGTTGCCAGGTAATTTGTATTGCAGCCCTGTGGTTTGTCCTTTACTTCATTCCAGTGTCTGATAATTTTTCCACACGCGATTATAATACAGTCCCCATGTTGGTGGGGAAGAGCGTTGTCGATTTGTGTGTGTGGAGGTACATGGAGAGGGAGGGGACAATGCTGCTTCCAGAAAGGAGAGCTCTTAGAAGGTTGATCTTTTGGCCAAACATTCAGCTTGAGTGGTTCAGATAAGACAAATTCACCCCTGGTAACAACCTGTCACAAGACTTGATAACATAAAACCAGCAGAATCTGATTTTTTTCATTTTTGCAAATTAGGTTGATTTTTACTAACATGTATCCATTAAGCATTATTGCTATGTTGTTTTCCTTTCATGTTGGGCTTTACGATCCTAAATAATTTAAGTGTTTTTAAAAACACCCATCCATGTATATGTTTTTAATCTTCTCCTCTGCACCAAATGCTCTAGGCACAGGCAGTATGGCATCTGGAAAATGGGAGTGCTGAGGTCTTTCTCAGGTTTACTGTAGGTTATGTCCTACCTGCTTCAGAAAAAGAAAGGGGGGGGGGGGAACAGTTTAAGAAAAAACAAAAGAAACAATTAAAACTGGAAGATGCATCAAATCTGGTGTCTCAGTCAAATAGAACTTCCTATCACAACTTGTCCTGATTTTTGCTGAGATGCAATCTGCTGCAGAAAGCTGCACGTTTTTAAGACTTCTCTTGTAGAGATCAACATCTCAGACTTTGAGTCAAGCATGGCTGAAGGTAGGGTGGGGGGATCAGAAACTGCAGTGCTATGCAGGATATAGTGTTCATATTCACCAGTACGTTTAATATATTAAATACTTTTATTTAATTTTTCTATGCACCATCTTGGCTTTGTCCTGTCTTTTGCCATTTTTCACAGATGCAGATGTTTTTCTAATGCTGGCCTTAAGATCTACCTCCCTCAACTTCTCCACTGTCTTTTTCCATATTATTTTTGATTCTCCTTTACGTCTCCAGTATCAGAGAATTCACTTGACATAGGCTTAAGCTATTCCTGCTGTTTCCTTGGTCAATGCCAATGGCATGGCCATGTGCTGATCAGGTTTTCCACAACCCCACTGCTTGTGTCCCCAACAGCCCCTGGCTGAAGCTTATTGACTCTCCAAAATTACAAGTTGGGAATCCCAAAGTAGTTACAAGGTTTTGCATTATTTTTCTACTTCTCTGCATTAAGATATATTGTTTATGTTTTACATGTTTATGTTGGTGTACTGTGCTTTCCAAGGCTTTGCAACTCCAGTTCTTCATTTGACCTCTTCACCTGACAAACCCATTTGCACTTAATGGAAACTGCCTGAGACACCCAGTGCATCCAAATGAGTTGGTCACAGAAAGCAGGTTACCTTCTCTATTGCTGAGGCAATATTTGCAGGTAGAACTGGAAAATAATAACGAATTTTTAAAAAAAGCTTAGATTTACATCAGCTGTACATGTCCACTGACTAACAGCCTCCTTGGGACTACAAGATCCAGCAACTTTGCAGGAAAACTTGTAGCACTCCCCTCTGGTTCCCTGTTGCTGAGGTGTGGTCTTTCCCAGGATTCACCTCACGGGGAAAGCCTTGAGTTTTCTGAGTGCAGAAAGGGTGAACATTTCAACTAAATCTTTTAGAGTGAGGAAATACAGGCTTAGTCAAGGAGCTTTTTATGAACATCCATTTTCCTTTCAAAAATGCAAAAGAGTATTTAATTTATAGAAAATAAATTTCTGAACATAGCGCACTTCTATGTCCTCACCATCCTTCTAAGGCTGGCCTTGCTCTGCATATTAACCAAACAGCGCTTTTATCTTGTAACCTTCTTGGTTGTCTTGCCTCTTGAAGTGCAACAGCGATGCTTTTATTATAGGCTCTTTCTCTGCAAACGGTCTCTGACACTGCTCTCTAGCTGCAGGTCCACCTGAAGCTTTTGGGCAGAGGGCTCCTGCAGGACAGTGACCACACTGGCAGCAAGTCCACCTTCTGCATTAGAGGCATTTGTTTTTTATAGGCTTCAACTGCTCTATCAAAGCTTTCCATGCATCTCCCTCCATCAGATGTCAAACTCGGGACAAACAGTGAATTAATGGTCTCACACAGAGAGAAGACTGAAGAGCACTGGGATATTCATAAGCCAAACAAGAATTCATATACTCATAAGCAAATTGCCTCAAAGCATCAGGCTGTTTTCCGTCTAATATCTTCCTGATTTGTAAGATGTAGGTAGAACGTCCTATTCAATCAACATTATTAAGCACTATCCATTATTTTTGTAATTATCTGGGAAACAAAAGGCAGGTTTAAAGCTGTATATGCAGCAAGTCATTCTAGTGAGCAGGACAGGATCAGATTTCCCACCATACTGCAGTAGTATGTGGCGACTCAGTCCACTCTGGAGTGCTTGACCATGTCCTCAGAGCCACATACTCTATACTCTTACACACACGATCTCTCCATAAAATAGCTATTGAGCCCTCAGCTAGTTATGAGCTCTGTATAAAGACAGAGTCCAGTTGCTGGGAGTTTATTTTCCTCTTTTTTAGGGAAAAGTGGCAGTCTGCCTGTTACAACCCTCCTTTTCTGTTGACATTCACATTTTCTGTGGACATTTTCCGTCTGTAGCTCTGACATCAGTTCCAGCACGGCTTGAGACAACACCAAGGGGCAGAGGTTTTGCCTCAGTGTGGGGACTCTGATTCACTTTTTGTTTCTAAACTAGTATTAGCATCTGAAAGGTGGTAGGTTAAAAAAAAAACCCCAACATTGAACACCTCCATGACAGTTCTGCAAAATTAAATTTAGAGACAAAATTGCCTTACTGCTAGCGACCATAGTAGATAACAATTTGAGGCAGTGTTTCATTCCTGGAGTAAATTAGGGAGTTTTCTGTGCTGACTGAATTGGTATTTCCTGATGAAAGGAAAAGTGTTTCTAAAGTACATAAAGATTTGGAAAGTCTAAAAAGCAGAAACCAAGTAATTTGATGTTTAATGCTCCTGCTTTACAGTAAGACAAAAAGAGGGTAACTTTGCTATCTGCAGTATAGAATCATAGAATGGTTTGGGTTGGAAAGGACCTTAAAGATCATCTAGTTCCAACCCCCCTGCCATGGGCAGGGACACCTCCCACTAGACCAGGTTATTCAAAGCCCTGTCCAACCTGGCCTTGAACACCTCCAGAGATCAGGATTTCTCTTAACAGCCTGTTCCCCTGTCTCATCACCCTCACAGTGAAGAGCTTCTTCCTTACATCTAATCTAAATCTACCCTCTTTCAGTTTATAGTCATCACCTCTTGTCCTATCACTACACACCCACGTAAAAAGTCTCTTCATACCTACAGCAAAGTATAAATTCTGTGAGATGCTAACTTGGTCAAGCATTATGATCTTATCTTTATGAACTTGAGTATAATTTTTAAGGTCAGATTTTACATTGGATATGAAGTAAAATGTGTTTTATCCAGGGCAGGGAGGTCACACAACCAGCTATGTGTGTGCATTTGCCAGCTGATAGGGTCTGGTTGAGTTTTACAATAAAGACAAATACATTAGCATGCCCATGAGTCAATATTGTTTAAATAGTGTACCAGAAGGTTCACTGTCAATCACGAGTTTCTGAAAGTTGTTCATCCCAACTGTTAGGTGAATACTGAATATATTCACAGAAGTTTGGATCTGCTCATGAATAATTCATTTTAAAAAGCAACTGATCAAATTGCAATTAATAATGATTCAGTTTCTCCCACCCATACTCACACAAAATAACACTTTTACGGGGCTTACCCCTTTACTGAATAAACTCTTTAAAGGGGACAGACTCAGATTCTGGTCCTATCTCTGTGATAAATAACTGATTCATCTTGTTTTCTAAGCTGTGGAAATTTTAAAAACCTTTAGCTGAGCTATGCAAAAAAAACCCCAAAAACCAAAAAAGGCCAAGACTGTTGAAATGACTTCAGGAGGTAATGACAACTCATTTCTCTTACCACAGTACTTTAGGAAATCAGATAGTTCTTTTATATGCAACAGAAAATTGCTCAAATCCCATTTTTTCCTCTGGCCCTCTGCAGTACAAAGAACTTAACCCTGACCAACATTTCTTCTTGAAATTAAAAGAAATTAAATCAGTTGATTTCATCAGGTTCTTTTGCTCAGGTCCTAAACTCACACCTTCATGTTCAGCTTTTCTAAAGTAAATTTTAGAAAGCCACTTAAAACTTTAAATCAGTAATACTGTATAGTAATCCCGTTGCGAAAGAATAAACAATGAATTGCATGAATTTGAGTATTCTCCCTGTTTAGTCACCCTTGAAGGAAAAGGAATGAAGAAATTAAATCAAACTAAATGGGAATTTCAGAACTTAGAGAATAACCTGCTAAATTGCAATTTTACTCAGCGGTGAGGATCAATCTTTAGCCAGGGTGAAAGGAGAGGTAAGATGTTAAAAATCTTACTCCGTCACGGGATAAGGTAATAGCAGAACCTAACTGTTCTGTTGAGTCCTATTCATATAAAATAGCAAAGTAAAACTTAAAATCTGCATGTAAAGATTACCATTCCAATAGCACATTCAGAATGTTCCAAATTTCTTTTTCTTAAGCAAAAATGGTATATTTTTTTACACATTCAGCTTCACTGAATTTCAAGAAAAAATGTATTTTCTAGGGTAAAAATAATAACCAAGAGAAATCAGACGATCTCTTACTTCAGTGCTCTTAAAAAATGGATAATGAGGTCTACTGTTTTCTTCCAGACATCTAACTCATTGGGGCTTTTTGGATTTTCTTTTGGTTTTGCTTCCACCTTACACAGAGAACAGCTCTGGTAGACCGTAATTCCTCATCAGTGGATATAAGCCTACTACCCAACCTGTATGAAATTAAATCCAAAATGGAGTAAGTTTAAGCTAGTAAGTCCAGAAATGGTAAAAAGGTATTGAGAAATTCTCCACTTGTGTAGGTTTTGATTGTACCAAACAGGTCAGGTGTTAACCTTGTCAGCAACATTACGCATTTCAATCCCATTTCTGGATTCCCAGGCACAAATACAAGTCCCTTTTCCTCTTCAAAAGACAAATTCAGGCCCTATGTGTTTGACTGGGCTAAGCTGAACAACTAGTTGCAGCTGAGATTAATAGCATGGATATCTTCCCTCGTTCCTCCAGATGATGTCTCTTTGAAATACTGTCACCTCGAAGGATGTAATACACTGCTGTGTACTGAGAGATGCCTGAGCAAGAATCCATCATATGGGAGTTCCTACTGAGTGAAGTTTGGCATTTTCAATGTTTTCCACCAGGTCCCTTCAAATGAGGGTAGCCAGATCAACCCAACAGCGCTGAATATCACCATATAAGGAGGATCCACCAATATCTCAATTGCCTTTTTGCACTGCAATATGCTAAATATTTCATCTATTGTCATATCAGAAGGTCATGTATTGCCACAATAGGTAGTTTCTCCAAGGTGATGTTTGCTCAGACTACAGCAGAAATCATTAGCAAACCAAGAAGAAAGAAACTAAGCTTTCAGAGGAGCAATGCAAATTTTCAGTAATAAGTACACTAACACAGGATCTCCTAATTCATCTGGAGCCAGAAGTCTGTATCATGTTTTTCTGCATGCCTATTTTTCATCAAACAACATACAATCTTTACTTGACTACACTGTATATCTTCTCTGCCTGCTGGGAACCCTAATTTGCTTTACATTGCCAAAGTGCTCATTATGGAACCCTTAGTAGCTAGAGTTTGTACATAATATTTGAAAATCAGCCTTAATTTTTCTGCCTGAGATGAACCCTTGGATTTCAGAGTAAACATAATCAGAGATTTACACAAACTCAGTGAACCCTGTTTATTATATTTGCCTGGAATAGCTACAAAAGAGGTCAGAGGTCCAATGTCTTCCTGCAGAGACAGATCATGTTCTAGCTGGTACTGAGGAGGAAAAAAACAGTAGGTGATGCTTTAATGAATGGCTTATCATGTGGAACACACCATGTGATAATAGCAGTGCTGGTAAGGAAAGAAGGAAGTAAAAAATATAAAGGCTTTTGCTAGGTTTACATTGCTTGAAAGCTTATATTTCAACAGTAGCAGATGAAGAGGGTTTATTAAGAATATGTAGTAAAATCTGCAGCAAGTTGAAAGGAGCTTTGAACTTTTTGTTTAAACAATATTTTGGAATTGCCTGTGAGATGGCATTGCCCTGACTAAATAGAAACACACATCAGAATATTTTGATTTTGTGTGTCAGTTTTTGTTGTTATCTTTACTAAAGTGACCTTCTCTAAGAACTCAGTTCAGGAAACAAAAATAAGGGTCAGTGATGGATTATTCCAAACATTAAAGGGATAGTCAATAAAATAAGCTACTATTTTATTTTTCTTTACAAAAGGTTGTCAGCTAGAACTGGTGAAAATGCTTATTCTTTGAGACTAAAAATTATAGGTATAGAATGGTGCAGCTCTTCCAAAATAAGTATTTCTATTACATGGCATGAGTCAGATGCACATCTTAAAACTAGGATGTATAAAGTACTTATTTATGAATTACTCTTCTTTTCGTCTTTCAAGAAAGAAGAAATAGGCTCAACACTGAAACAAAAATATGCCTGTCCTCAGTTGTGGCTCTCCATTTATTATTTTTAAGCAACTGTTCTGAGCTTCTTTTTCGTTTGTTTTTTAAAGCAGAAGTCACAAAATGTTCTTTTCACCATTTATCCAGAAAACAGTGCCTTGAAAAATAGCTTGCCAGCATGAAAAATGCCATGACATGGTGACTCTCATTACGAGTATTTTTGATAAGTCTGATCCTGGGATCTCACTGCAAAGAGGACATCAAGACAGCCAATCCCCCCTGAAAGCCCCAGCTACTACTAGGATATTCAAAAACACTGAGATAGAACAGACTTCTAACCCACCTTGAAACCAGGGGGAATTAGGTGGTAAAGTGGATATAGGCTTGTATTTATTAGAGGCAAAAAACTAAAGGACATCAAATTTAGCATTCATTTAGAGAGGTTAACTCACGGGAAACCAGAACATTCAAATCTAAATTTCCCATGGCCACCTGAACCCTGGCTGCTTCGGCTCAGGCTGAAGAGTCAGTCCTCACGATCTTGCCTTGCAGGATCAGGAGTAATAAGAACTGAATGCCTGAGCTAATAAAGTAATTAATTCTCATTTACATAGGCTAATTCTCATGCAGTTAAAAACTCTGGCTGAAGTCTGAACAATGTGGAGGAGATTCTCCGTGGTGAACAGGATGAGTAGCAAATCTTTGCATTGCATGCAGCAAACATACTTCCCCTTGTGTATAGGTATCATACACTTGGCCACAGCTTCCTGCGCTCATGCTAACAGGCAACAGCAAATCCTCTCCCTGGAGGTGTAAAGGCTGATGGAGAAGCCTTCTCTTTCCCTACTCTTCTGCAAAATTCTGGGAAAAGCCATAATCTGACCCTATGTGCTTCTTGTTAAAATGGGTATGGACAGCGTAACATCCATGCTGTCCATCACTTCCCCTGTCCCTGGAGAAGGAGCTCCTCCTGACTTAGTCCCTGGTTGCTCACAAAAAGATGCATTTTGAGTCCTGACCCAACCCTGAGAAAGCAAATCAAACCCTCAGGGAACAACCAAGAAGCAGACAAAACCTGAGCCACAGGCACAGTGCAGCACTGGGTGAGTTCAGGCTTGCAAAGTCAGATAAAACACACAGAACTGAAAGGTAAACTCATATCACCATTTAAGTTGAGGTTTGATCTGAAATACTCTCTGTGGCTTTGATTTCTGAGGCTTTCATCTCTTGCTTAGCAATAAGTTCTGCATGAAAGTCTGGTGTCCTACGTTATTTCAGAAAGTTACCTGCCAGGATAAATTATGGTAACAGCAACTGCTGATGCCTCTGGAAGCTGTTCCCTGTTGGCTGCTACTCACAACACGCAGCATGTTATCACGGGGTAAACAACCTCAGCTTCCTTTGCGGAAGGGTCTCTCGCACCCTGAAACTCAGCAGTCCCAGGGGGTCGTTGCTGTAAAAGCAACAATTTAATGTTCTGTGTTTATGGACAGTATAACTACAGCAAGCAACAAAGAGAAACGAATCTGGCCTCTTCTCTCGGCAGAACTCAGTAATACAAGTTATGCTAACATCAAACTCCTCTTACAGAAGTGTGTACACAAAATTAATCTCATTAATGAGTGTAATTAAGACATTTAAAAATCTAGTCTCCTCTTGATATCTATAGAGCAACAGAAATTTGCATCACAGATCAGTTAAGACCTCTTCCAACATAGTGTCCAGGTGTGCACGAAAGCACATTCCTGTTTAAAAAAAGAGGAAATAATTGCAGCACACACAGGTTGGAGAGTCCTTAACTCATAACATACCTCTTGTCAGCTGGAGGGAATATATGCAGCTGTCTGAGGCTGTCACACCCAGCCCCAGGAGGTAGCATAGGGACATTTACAAAGGCAATGTCCATGTACGACATACACATCCATATTGATGCCAATAATAAAACAACCGAACATCATGCAAAGATTCTAAATATTTCCAAATGCCAATGCAAACATTCCAGCTGGTGCTGTACCACATCCAAAGAAGATTTGGTGAGTGGTCTAGAGCACAAGTCTTATGAGGAGCAGCTGAGGGACCTGGGGTTGTCTAGCCTGGAGAAAAAGAGGCTCAGGGGAGACCTTCTCACTCTTTATAACTCCCTGAAAGAAGGTTGGAGCCTGCTGGAGGTCAATCTCTTCTCCCAAGGAACAAGTGACAGGACAAGAGGGAACAGCCTCAAGTTGTGCCAGGGGAGGTTTAGGTTGGACAGGAGGAATGATTTCTTCCCCACAAGGGTTGTCAAGGCCTGGTCCAGGCTGGCCAGGGCATTGAGGGAGTCTCCATCCCTGGAAGGGTTTCAAAGCTGTGTAGATGTAGTGCTGAGGGACACGGTTTAGCAGTGACCTGGCAGTGCTGGGTTAACAGTTGGACTTGATGATCTTAAAGGTCTTTTCCAATCAAACCAATTCTATGATTCTAAATTTCTTCTCTGTGGTTTTCTAAACTGCAGCACCCATACCACGCTGGTCCCACCTAGCTACAGCTGGTTGGCTTATCCTACAGCAGTTCATGCATCTTAAGTAGAAAATGAGCCCCAACAAACTGGAATAATCAACTCCTACCAAAGCTTCTCAAGATCCTAAGTACTCTGGCCTTGAATATGGTCTTGCTTGTGTCTATCCACAATCCTGCTGCAATATGCTCCAACACTGCCTTTGTAAGCACAGCACTTTTCTCTTTGGCCCCTCGATACCCAATTTATATTTTCTTGTCTTGCATTTCAGGGTGTAAGATTTGGGATTGGGACCATCTCTTTATTAGTGTGCCCAGGGTGAGGAGGTCTAAGTTTGCAAATAGGCTTCTGACAGCTTGTTCATATAAAAAATAACTGCAACTACAACAATATATCATACAACTGCTCAGACATGGACTTCTGCTATACTGCAGCCAAGATTTTTTCAGAAACTTGAAACAGTATAGAGGAATCACAGTGCTGAAAAGCAAAAAAACTTAGTGTTGGTAACATCACCCACAACCCAGACAACTTTCCAGTGAGTTTCCTATTATATCAAGTAGGTGCTTTTTTTTTCACCAAATGACCAAGGGCCTGGCTGCAATAAATAAATAAAATTCCTCCTGTTATTTACAATGGAAGCTTCTAATTTGCTTATTACTTTGCTTATCTATTCATTGAGATAATTATCTGACACCTGCCAACAGCAGATTGTTCTGACAGATTTTTATTGGCTGAGATCAATTTGTTACTTACCATCTGTCCAGCTAAAGGTAGTTTACAGGTCAACAAGCTGGTGAGCTTTGGAAAATCTTGAGCAGTATCATTCCTGAACTAATTTCATTTTAATCTCCCGTAAAGCACATGAAAGGACAGACTTGAAAATTAGCTTTCAAGCAGAGTGTATGAGAGAAGAGAAAATAATTTGCTTTTCTTTGCTGTGATCATGTATGATATATTTCCTATGAGGTTTCCTAAAAAGCTGGTTGAACACACTAGCTGATAAGCTGCTGCATAACACTAAAGACCTCTGAAGAATGCAAAGAAAAAGGAGGCCATACGTGGTCTAGCCACCACAGATGTTGGGAGAAATAAGTTTCTGTCAACAAGCAAAAATCTTAAACCATAAATGGTCCAGCAATTGTTTCTCACTGTGGTCTTCCATGCTGGTGGGTATGGACAGCTCCCTTCCTTCTGCTTAATGTTGGTACTGAATGTATTCAGTTTGATTCCTGCCTCTTGTAAGATCCCTCATGCTCCAACTCCCAATGCTGTGGCATTAAGTTGAATCAGTTTGGGAGCTGGGCAGTAGAAGCCCCTAGAGTCTCCTATCACTCTGCTTTCTGCCCTGCAGAATTTCCAGCATGGCTCTGCAAATGTAAGTCTGCACTTACTGAACTCCACTGCAGTAAGTGTCTCTGTCATCCACATCTCTGAAGGATGTATCTGTGCAGGTATTTGGCAGGGTTTCTGGGAGTGCTGGAAGGCCTTTGTGTCTGCTGGAAATTATAGGCCACTAGATTGCTATTTTATACTAAGTGCCAATGCTCTGATAACTGTGCTCTTGGTATTTGTTCTTCTGGACCTTCCTCTGGAAATTCCAGCTTCAAATTTTCTTTTTGCTTCTGTATCAAAACACGTTTTAACAGCATATAATGGAAAAATATTTAAATTGTTCATAGCAGAAAAGTAATATTCAGATTTTACTCTAATTTTAATACTGAGCTCTCTATGGTAAAATATTAACCTCCTATCATTTAGTTAATGCCTTTTGAACTGCAAGAAGAATTTTGATGCATTTTCAAACCATTCTCAAAAAGGGAGGGAGCTGACAGCTACTACTGCAAGATGCTTCAAATGAAACCATCCTAAATGAAAACTTCTCAGTGCTCCAGAAGTGAAAGTGAGCTTTGAATGATAGTATTGGATTACACAGAAGACTTCTTTTCCTCTAAGAAACGCATATCCTAGTAGTACCAGGAGACCTTCCTAATGACTATGGATCATTTAAAGATAGTGACACTGAAAGTCCCCAGGACAGTATTTTTGTGTCAGCACATCCTTCTCCTGAATCCTTCCAATTGCCATGCAAATGCTTGAGATGTTCCTGTTATGCTCAGATCACTGCTCAGCAGGTAACTAGTCTATCGTGATGAGATGGTGGAAGGAAAATGTCCAGCCAAGGTTTGAAAAACATCCAGAAATCCTGAAAACTAAACTCCTGATGATATTTTTTGCTGGAAAGATGATAACTGCAAATGCAATAAACGACAGCCAGTTTTCGATGTTGAATATTGCAGCCATTTTAAATTAAACATAAAATAATCTCCAGAGTACAGCTCTGTGAGTCAGTCAGAGGAAAATGGTTCTGGGTTTCGGTTCATGATTAAACCTGAAATATTTGTATGTTTATAAATATACACTATGCATGGGTTTTCTTCCTAAAATCTTCAAACCATATAGGGTGTCAGGCTGAGATATTATGTCTTACAGTTGTAAGCTAGAAATAAACTGAAAACAGGTTTTAATAAAAAGTTATGAAACAGAGGAGCAAACTACTGCCTACACTGGTAGTTTTAAAAAGTGCAAATTTAAAACACCTTTCCCAAACATGTTCTTAAATTATTGCTGAATTAATATACTGTGTCCTTCAAATAATCATAAATTTATCAGAGTGAATCTTTCTGAGCTCATCCTCTGATAGTCAAGAATTTTCCCAGAATTTGTAAAAGCATGGTGAGTGTTATTCATCATCAGTTTGAAGAATTGATTTCAGTGGAAATCCAATAGGTTCTCTCAAAAATGTCCAGTGTATCTGCTTCTCAGCTGAGATCTTAGAAAAAGTCTTGATGACACCTTGTTCAGAGATGGATTACAACAGGAAATGAAGAGGTCTAAACCCAGCAGTTTAAAATTGGTGCCTGTAATTTGACATCTGGATGCGCATTTGGAGTTGTTGACAGCTCTGTTTTCCCAGCACCTGTGGAAACCAGGCTACCTTAGTTATTAAGGATTCTGGGTCAAATCCTGCTGTTGATTTTTGCAGATTTCAGTCCACACAACTACAGCTAGCTGTTCAAGCTTGATGGTTTTTGGCCCAAAGAACTAAGTTTAAAAGTCTTCCTAGAATCTCCTCTGCTCATTTATCATAACCTACCCCATCTCCTGCATACCAGCTTAATTTCATTTCAGTTTCCAGTTTGATATGCACCACGGGGATCTCTTTCCCAGGCAAAAGCCAATATGAGGTGAGAAGAAGAGCATGCTGCCAGCACAGGTATGGGCCTGCATAATGGAGCTGTGACACTCAGGAAGAGGCTTTTCATTTTAACAACTTTTCGAGTGGGGAGTGAAAGACATAATGCAGATGGCATAATTGAAGTGGGAGAATGAAACATTAAGCATGCACAGAAGGGATTAGAGAGGAAGACTTTTGGGGTTATTTAATTTTGGCTCAGTTGTTATCTAACAGTTTTGTCAGGAAAAAATGTTAAAGCTCCTTGTAAGTCCAGGAAAATCTAAAGGAAGATTATTACCTGCCTAGGAGTATGTAAAACCTTGTAAAACTATCACACTTGAGAGAATATATTCTTTATTATGTGATACCATGTTCTACAAAATATCTTTCCTTGCACAGCTCTCACAGGTCCCCTTTCTTCATTTTTATAGACATGTCAATTCTGGGAATGATCTAATCATGATGAGGATTTAAGGTATGTATATGTATTGTACTGAATGCTAATAATTCATGAGCTCTTGGTTTCAAAGATCTTCTCTGTGAAGCTCTGCAGTTCAAAAAGGAAAGCCTTAACATAAAAAGGATGCCTTATATTTAACACCTAATGAAATCATTAAAAAGAGATCAGGCATGATTGCAAATGTTAATTCATCAGATCTCACACATTCGACAAGTACGGTGAAGAAAGAAGGGGAACTTTAAGAAAGTGTAAGGTCTCATTAATTGAGGTAGAAAATATAACTGTGAAGGGATTTCAAAGGCTGGCCATGCTCCTTCAAGACAAAAGGACCGATTCTACATACACCTTGCTCAAGGAAAGTTCTTCTAAAATTACAGCAAGTTTTGCCAGAGAAAAGACTGCAGGATCTAGTAAAAAAAATCAGGCACACTTGGAGCATTTCTTCTGGATAACGAGCCGTAGTGTGTGTTAATGACACAACCAAAAGCATAACCACTCCCAGAGCGTGCTCCATGCCTGTGGTATCGGTTACCTACAGGAACTCCAGGAAGAATACATATGAGGATAAGAAATAGTCGTTCTTTATTCCTGTCAGTAGGTTTTGCCTTTGACTCTGTTGATCAATATCAGCCGTGCATTGGTTACTATGGGAATGAGGCTTTCCTGCACTCAATAAACCCCAAGTTCCTTTTTTTTACAAAGGTGAGCAAAATACTTTTAAAAGAAGGTTTTATCTGCTTTATGCCTTGAGGGACTCTGCAGCCATCACTTTAAAGGTACTTGGACACTTTGAAATGCAGAATATTATGATCTAGCTTTGGGCAAGTAAAGACTTAAACCCATTTGTTTATGCCAGAAATCAATGTCAAATTCATGTAGAAATCTATATGCTCCGTGTGCCTACCCTCTGTGTGTGTCACTGTACTCATATGTGCTTGCACGTATGTGACCGTATGTGTGTGTGCATGTGAGCATGTTTGTGTCTATACGTGCTCTACATTAGCAGGCACACTGAGATATAAACGTTAATGGGGATTACCTTTAAGGCTTGAAAACAAGAGATAAAAACATAATCTAACAATACCTTGGATTCAGCACCTCGGCTGAGCTAATTAATCCACCCTTACAATGATCTGAGCATTTCTGGTTATAATACTGGGATAAGAAATAACCTACTTTCCATTTTTATTTAAGACAATACATTGATTATAAAATATTTAGCAATGCATTAATACCTATTTCTGGTGGCATGTAGTGCCAAGCATATGTGAAATAATATGTACGGTATTTCCTGGTATTTCTTGAATGGAATTAATTTGAACAGAAGGTATGATGGACATGATCTCAGATTTCTGCAATGTCAGTTTGGCAACATAACCTCTTCAGAGATTTTCCAGGTATAGCAGAACAGTGGTAGCAAACTGCCACGTAAAATGCTGCCAATTATAGCCAATCTGTCAGATGTCTGTTCTTGGGACCTATTGCTAATTGGCTTGAAGGATGTTAAGAAATAGTGAAATAATCCTTTTTTTACCATTTTTTTTTTTTTTTTCTCACGTGCTAGAAATAAAAACAATGAAAGCTAGTGATGATCACTTTCTCAACCTGGAAGGAAGTCGAAAGGACAGGAAGTTACAGCAGAAAACTATCTGGGTACCTTCTAGACCACTTTATGGCCCAAAGGGATTTACAGAGCACATAAATAGCAAATTAATGAAGAGTGTCTAGTCAAAGCAGAGTCTGGGAAAGAGTTCCCTCATGGGCAAAGGAAACATTTTCAAGATCCCTCATCTCTGAAATGACG